>OZ023312.1:19448919-19534062 GCA_964007375.1 Ophion obscuratus | reverse complement strand
GGAACAAACCTCGACAACAAATGATAATGGGAAGTTCAATTAAGGATGTACGGATTAGGGTGCAGGGGCACGGAACCCAGTACCGGCGCCTCCAGGGAGTGAGCAAGCGGGCTCCCGGGCGTCGTCACCATACGACCGCAGTACCACGGAGGTGGGCCACTTGGCCTCCATGCGCACAATGTTCCAAGTGAAGGAAAGGAAGAGGAAGGGAGAAACCAACAGATCTTGAAGTTGGTGGAGAGGCACGGAAAGACGCTGGAGAGCCTAGCCTCTTTTATTCAGCAGAAGAAAAACCTCCACAAAGAGATCCATCGGTGGGTTCCTATGCTTACCAGTACTTGGAAAGGTATAGAGGACCTGGTAACGTGGGAGTGCAAAGCCACAGGCGGAAACGTCGACTGGAGTTACGCAAACCACGCCAACCATAAGCCAAGCGAAATCGACTCCTACCTAACAAGGAGAGGAACGATGAAGGCATGGACGTGGACGGTACCTCGACGCAAGTAAGCAAGGCGAAGAGGAGAAAGCGGGTTACACCAACGTCGACCGAGGGAAAGGTGCCGAAGAAGAAGAAGCAGCTGGAGGAGCTGGCTGGTCAACCCGAGGATAAGGAGGTGTGCGATCAGAGCAGGAGTGGCAGACTGCCGGAAAGAAGAAAAGATCGCACAAGATATCCCAGACACAGCCTCAGAAGAAGCCGCAGAAACCTCGCGAACGGCCGACTCTGCCCAACGCTCTCGTCATCCACAAAAAGGGTGACTTGAGCTATGCGGAGATCTTGAGTCGTATAAAGAAGGATCCGGCGCTCAAGGATGCAGGTGAATGCGTCCAAAAGGTACGCAGAACGAACGCGGGAGATCTGCTGTTCGTTCTGAATAAGGAGAGCTCAGCCAAAGCACCGGAATTGCGAAACCAATTCGAAGGTGTTCTTGGCGAATCAGCAACGGTGCAGAGTAAAGTCCAGGAAGTGGATCTGGAGATCAAGGACCTGGAAGAGGATGCGACGAAGGAGGAGATATTGGCGGCCCTGCAGAGAGTCTTGGGACCGGACTATCCAGCCACGGAACACTCTCTTAAGTCTCTGCGTAAAGCATATGGCAGGACTCAGACCGCGGTATTACGAATCATGGTGCCCGCTGCCCGGAAACTTCTGGATACAGGAATCATCCGAGTCGGCTGGTGTAATTGCAGAATCCGAGAGGTGGTGAGGCCACTCAAGTGTTTCAAGTGCTGGAAATTTGGACACTTATCACGGAACTGCAAGAGCAGCGTCGACCGGGCTAAAGACTGCATCAAGTGCGGTATCACTGGCCACAAAGTTGCCGAATGCACAGCAAGCGCAAAGTGTGTCATATGTGCAGAAGCGGGAGATGGGGCACCCACAGCCCACATCGCAGGTAGCAGCCGATGTCCAGCGTATACGCGGGCTCTCCAGGCTCTCCAGGCACTCCAAAAACGCTGCAAATGAGAGTACTCCAGCTCAACCTCAACCATTGTGAAGCCGCACAGGACCTGCTCATGCAGACTGTGCGCGAGCTGAAGCCTGACTTGGCGATACTCTCGGAACCATATAGACATCTAGACACGAAACCCTGGGAATCTGACGCAAGTGGGAAGGCCGCAATTTGGTCTTGCGGAAAGCTTCCATTTCAGGATCTTGCGAGTCGGATGGAAACTGGTTTTGTGAGAATAAAAGCCAAAGGAGTTCATTTCTACAGTTGTTACGCACCGCCTAGCCTGACGACTGATGAGTTTGAGAATTTTCTCGACAACTTAGTCGCAGACGCTAAACAACGATTCCCGGTAGCCATAGCCGGAGATTACAACGCGTGGGCTGTGGAATGGGGTAGTAAAGTGACGAACAGGAAGGGTCAAGTCCTGCTTGAGGCTATGTCCTTATTGGATGTAGTACTACTTAATGCAGGTACAAAGCCCACTTTTGTTAAAGGTGAAGCCTCGTCTATAGTGGACCTCACTTTTGTGAGTAGTAGCCTGGCCAGAGGCAACCAGTGCCACTGGGTAGTCAGTGATATCTACACTCACAGTGATCATCAAGCGATTCTCTGGGAGATTCGCGGAGACTTCAGCAGAATAGCGAAGGCACCGAAGACAAACGGGAAGGGCTGGAAAGCGAAAATGTTTGACGCGGACTTGTTTCGTGAAACTTTTGACACCAGCCCCCTCGCAGCAGAAAGTGCAACCGAGAAGGTCGAGGTGGTCATGCAGAGGGTCACCGAAGCATGCGATGCCACAATGCCACGGAAACGTGATGTCGACTTCCGACCGGCGGTACACTGGTGGAGCGAACGAATTGCCGGCCTCCGAAGGGAGTGTCATCGAACTCGCCGCCGAGCGCAACGAGCTCGAGGCAAACGCTCATTCCCCGATTTGGAAGAACAGCACAGGAAGGCGCGCTTGAAGCTTAAAAAAGCTATCAAGCAGAGTAAAGCTGAAAGCTGGGGCGAACTGCTCAGCGAGGTGGAAGATGCTCCCTGGGGCAGGCCATACAAAGTAGTAATGACTCGGCTGAAAAGCCAGCCGATGCCATCGCCTGTAGACGCAGCCCTGCTGGAAAATATTGTTACACATCTGTTCCCTGAGCAACCCGAGGAGGACTACCAGCTCGCGGAGGACGTCGATGAGGACATCCCAGCCATTACTGAAGAAGAGCTTCTTACGGCGATTGCCAGGGTGGGCAACAATAAAGCCCCCGGTATGGATGGGATACCCAACATCGCACTCAAGGCAGCGATCAAGTTGGCACCGGCAATATTCCTGGGCATGTACAATGGGTGTCTCAAGGAAGGAATCTTCCCGGACAAGTGGAAGTGGCAGAAGCTAGTGCTCCTCCCGAAAGGGAAGAAGCCGCCGGACGAACCTTCATCCTATCGTCCGCTCTGTATGCTGGATACCGCCGGAAAGATCTTCGAGCGCATCATCCATAACAGGATTGAGAAGTTCGTGGACCCTCTACTGGCGGAGGGCCAGTTTGGCTTCAGAAAGGAGCGCTCTACGCTGGATGCCATTAACACAGTGGTGAAGCAGGCGCAGGAGTCGACTGCGGGTAAACGATGGACAAGAGGGTCCAAGAAGTACTGCGCAGTTGTCGCTCTCGACGTCAAAAACGCTTTCAACTCGGCGATATGGAAGTGTATCATGGATGCCCTAAAAACATTAGGTGTAGCATGGTACCTCCGGAGAATAGTGGCGAGTTACCTATGTAATAGGTGGCTCATGTACGACACAGAGGATGGACCGAAGACGTATAGGGTGACTGGAGGAGTTCCTCAGGGCTCTGTACTTGGACCGCTTCTGTGGATCATCATGTACAATGATCTGCTGCTATTGCAATTGCCTAAAGGAGTGTCCGTCGTAGCGTTTGCAGATGACGCGGCGCTGATTGTCATCGCCAAATTCCTGGAGCAAATCACCGCACTCTTCGGCGAAGCTTTCGGCAAGATAAAGGAATGGATGTCTTCTGTTGGACTGCAGCTTGCAGCCCACAAAACAGAAGTACTCCTCGTATCCAGCAGGAAGGTGATGGAAACGGTAACGCTCAGGGTTGGAAACACCGAAATCACATCCCAACCGTTCATTCGGTACCTGCGTGTGATTCTCGACGCGAGGCTGAACTTCAAAGAGCAAACCGAGCAGATCAGCAGAAAGGCCGCTCGGGTGGCTACCACACTGGCGCGACTCATGCCTAATGTTGGTGGCCCCAGACAGAAGAGGAGGAAACTGCTGTCATCAGTGACGACCTCAGTGCTCACCTATGGCATACCCATATGGGCTGACGCACTGAAAATCCAGGAGTACCGCAGGAAGGCTGCAGCAACGTATCGCGTCAGCGCCTTGAGGGTAGCCTGTGCATTTCGCACTGTCTCCGAGGACGCTATCAACGTTATCGCGGGAATGCTGCCCATTGAGGTGCTCGCTGAGGAGCGTAGAGTGATGTACCAGCAGAAGGGAGCTAGAAATCCCAGTTGTGCAAGGACAGAAGCGAGAGCAACCAGTTTGAACCAGTGGCAGACGATGTGGGATGCCTCTACCAAGGGAAGGTGGACACATCGACTAATTCCGAAGGTGGAGATATGGGTGACCCGTCTACATGGGGAGCTCAACTATTATCTCACTCAAGTGATCTCAGGACACGGCTGCTTCCGGGCTTATCTCTATAAGTTTAATTATGAAGATTCCCCGGACTGCCCAGCATGTGTAGCAGTCGAGGAGAACGCTGAACATGCATTGTTCCAATGCCCACGGTTTAGTGCCTCTCGCGCGATAGTCGAGGATCAGCTGGAGACACGCATCACCCCGGATAACCTGGTTGAGTTGATGCTGAAGTCAGCAGACGCATGGACAGCTGTATCGGCTTATGCTGTCGGAGTAATGAAGGAGTTGCGACGTGCAGAACGCGCGAGGAAGAAGACGACGCTGGAAGACCAGGCAGTCATAGATGAAATCAGCGACACGAACCCCTAAACCACTCATACCATCTCGAGTGGAACGGGGGATGTAAGGTCGTCTGACCACTGTAGGAAGAGCTACGGCTAAGGCCTCTCCCGCGATGTAATACCTAGCGGTCGTCCCGCGGGAGAATTTGTAAGGCCACAGAGGAACGGGGGTTTTTAGTCGGTGCAAGCCCGACACACGGCAATTATTTGCTACGGTGCGCAGGCATTTTCCCGCTAAACCTCTTTAAAAAAAAAAAAAAAAAAAAAAAACACACACACACACACACACACACACACACACACACAGTCGCGCACACACACACAGTCACACAGACGCACGCACACACATACGTAGACACACACACACACACACACACACACACACACACACTCTCCCACACAGAGAAGCCGGAGGAAACGGAGAGTGGCATGCTTCAACGGAAAACACGAAGAAAATGGGCGAGATTAGAATGGAGGAGGGCACCGCAAGAGAGGGACCATTTCCGCCGGGCGTTACGCTCAAAGAAACGTGCTTGACGGTATAACTCGTTCAGCTCTCCAACGGCAATAGAGAGTTCATCGCGCATTTTACGTTCCTAATGCCGGCCTCGCGTGCTTCGATCGACTTTGACCGGTGCCCATGTCAGACCTATGTATATCCTTCCCTTTTTCTCGTACTGCGACGCGACGACGAAAAAAGTACTAAAAGAATGACACCCCTGATTGACTAGCGGGAACGGTAGAACAAACGGCATGCGTGAATGAGTGATGCGAAAAAAAAATTAAGTACGGTATAATCAATTGGAAATATGGAAGCCTAGAATAGTGGAGTATATCAAAATTGTTCCTCGAGCCGCAACCTATTCTTCGGCTACGTGACAACCTTGGAGGTTGACGAGAAACACGCGTGCTTTGGCCGCCGTTGGGGTTCGTGTCCAGTCTAGGGAGAACTGCTCAATATCGAGCGTGGGCAGAGCACGTTGTTGGTGGATAAAATTTGATATATATATATATGGAGGCCTGGATTGCGGTCACTTGACATTGATCGGGGCAGGTTAGGAATGAGAAGGAATAGCTGCAGGACCGAATGATGTTTGGTGCAGTGAGGGGTTCGCATAAGCTTAACATTGCAAAAAAAAAAAACAAAAATTGTTCCATATTTTTATAGCATGGGGTCTTAACGTTGATTTGCATCAAAGACTTGGTCGAAAGTCCAAAAAGTGACCGAGTTATGACGAAGTTTGTGAAGTGTCCCTTTACCCTCTTTTACAGAGCATAGTTTTTAACCTTTTCTATCGTTCTAGGGCATAGTTTTAAACCTTTTCTATCCTAGGGCCGAATAATTGTTTTATATTTTCATCCATTCGTCAATAAAAAATGATTAAAGTTGTTTTTTCGGTCGAAAATCAAAGATTTTTTCCTACAGCTTGCTATTTTTGTAATTTTCTAAATGTAAAAGAAGTATCGGGTCACACGCGAGTTTTATTACTATATGACAATTCAGAATACCTTGTAACGAGTCATTGTGAATTTCCCGGTTGCAATGAATTCAACCAGCGTAATAAACAATAGCAATAATGATAAACGTGTGCGTGTCTTTACTCACCGGCGTTTTATTCATCTAAAGACTTAGAAATGCGAAACGTGGACTCACCTGCAAGCAAAAGAAAGAAAATAACTGATTACTTTCATGATATGTGTTAGTTTTTAATATATTTTTAATCGGTTTTCAGTGTTGCTTCGTATGCCCTTTACGAGCCAAACCCCTTTGACTTTCACCCTACATTCGTCGCATCATGATTTTTCCTCAAAGGTTAGCCACTTGTTTCCCAATTCAGGGGTGTATCCCATTAGCACGAGAGCACAGGAAAACTGTGGAAATCCTATGCTGATAAAAGCGGCTGTATTTTCAACGAGCCGCAGTTGTGAAACTCAGTAAAATTGCCTCATCGTCGGTATTCAGGACGAAAACCAGTGTACACCAAAGTGGTCACCAGGGTGGCGCAAATTTGAGCTCTATTTTTTTCCTTTATCTCACCGTCCAATTATCCTCTTTGAGGAAAAAATAAAAATTGTCGCCGAAGCTGCGAACGGTCATAAAATATTAAGAGATCGCTCAAGCCTCACGAAAATTCAAAAATCCACTAATGAATCGATTTTTTTCGTCCACTTCTCCACCCATGAATTTTACGCTTTATCATTTTTAAATTAACCTCGCGAAAGCTCTAGCCGGCCGATGAATATTTAGTGGTCGCTGAAAGTTTTCAGCATGTACAATTTCCGCCAAAAAATCAATCTCCTATGCATTGTAATTCCTTGTAGCATAAAAACAAAATGAACAGCGAAGCGTTACATTTTCTGAATAATTTATTATAATAATTTGTAACAAACACCAATTAGACGATATGTGTTATGTATTATTGTATTCTGGCGTCGCTCGTCACAGAGTACAGCTACGATAGGTCCGCAGTTTGACTAACGAGACCAACTGGGGGATGCATTACGATGGGCGGAAAACAGCTGCCATTTCAGTCTTACGAATAAAACGACATGTAATTGTGTTTACGGACAAGAGCTTTAAACAATTATTTTATGAGAACGAAGATTATAATTCTTGGGGTAGAAGTGTGAGGTAAATTTGAAAATCCAGTTCGTTAATAATAAAGGATGAATTGTTTTGAAAATTTTACAAAATGTCAAAATTTATGAGTGAGAGAAGAAAAAAAAATTCGCGACAATAGAAAATTTCGAAGCTCATGAGCGACCACTAAATATTCATTGGTCGGCCAGAGCTTTCGCGAGGTTAATTTAAAAATTATAAAGCTTAAAATGTAGGGGTGAGAAGTGGACGGAAAAAAACGACTTTTTAATGAAAATTTGAATTTTTGGGAGGCTTGAGCGACCTCTAAATATTTTTCGACCGCACGCAGCTTTCGCGACAATTTTTTTTTCTTTCAAGACGATGATTGGATCGTGAGAAAAAGGAAAAAAAATAGAGCTCAAAGGCCATAGCCGGGTAAGTAGGGAAAAATTGCCCCCGCATTTTCTCCAGCGAAATTAGGAGTATATTCTGAGGTATAAAAAAAAACAAATTTTCTGAAAATTTTATCCCCGTCAACGCAATGGTTTCAGGAAAAAGAATTTTTTTAAATAAAAAAAAAATAAAAATTCCGGAAGGGCTTTAGTGGATCGATTCTATTTTTTTTAGTTCTTGTTACGATCAAACGTGTTACGGAATAAAATTATAGAACATCTTGCGAAAGATTAAGGTTAAAATAAAATAATGTTCCTTGTTTTATTTTTTTTTTACTATAATCCACTTGGGGTACAATAAAGAAATTTTTTTCATATAATCTTTGGGCACCTTATTAGATCATATAATTTTTTCAAAATGGTCTGTTTGATACGCCACAGTGAAAAAAAAAGAAACAGACTTTATTGATATATTTTAGTTATATAGATATATAACTGAAATATATCAATAAAGTGTGTTTCTTTTTTTTTCACTGTGGCGTACCAAACCGATCATTTTGAAAAAATTATATAATCTAATAAGGTGCCCAAAGATTATATGAAAAAATTTTCGCTATGAAAGTGAATTATATCCCAAGTGAATTATAGTAAAAAATAATAAAACAAGGAACATTATTTTTTTTCAAACCTTAATCTTTTGCAAGATGTTCTATAATTTTATTTCGTAACACGTTTGATCGGAACAAGTACCAAAAAAAAATCAAATCGATCCACTGTACCTTTTTCGGAAAAAAAAGTTTTTTTTATATTTAAAAAAAAATCATTTTTCTAAAACCATTGCGTTGACGGGCATAAAGTTTTCAGATAATTTGTTTTTTTTATACCTCAGAATATACTCCAAATATCGCTGGAAAAAATGCGGGAGCAATTTTGCCCTACTTACCCGGCTATGGCCTTTGTGTCTCCCTAGTGGTCACCCATCCGTTCATTGACCTAGGCAATCGTCGCTTAAAATAGGAAATCGCAATTATTGTCGGTTGGCGTTATTCTATGCTGAATCGTTCATGAACTACTCAATCTGATTGGGTAGTCAGTCTATCATCTTTGGTAGTTCACAATTCCTAATGTGCCCGATGAACCGACAGAAACAGCTAAAAAAATAGTTCGATGGTGGGCTCTCGTCGGAAGATAAATGTTTCGATAGCGACGGTAAAGTTCCAACGTACACTTTCCACGCGCCATTCCAATTACCCGAGCTTTTCCTTCGGGACTGTATTATTGCAGGAAATATGTGGACAAATGTTTTTTCATGCGCGACTCGTTTGACTAACTGCGACATTTCGTTATTGCCTTTCGCGCAGGTGGAGACTCATCGAGAACGAACACAGTGCGAGCTCTCTTATTCTCGTATAGCTTCGCGCGATCGCGTAATTAATTTCATCAAGTTGCATCCCCCTTTCGCAATAAGCGACATTGTTCGTCTTTCCTTCCTGACATTGGCTCGAGCCTTCATTTCGCGTTTCGTCGTCGGCAAAATGCGCCAATCACACAGTTTCGCAACACTAGCAGCTCAATTTTCCAACAATTACGCGACTTATTGGATCGTCCTCGGCGTTATCCGTTTCCAATTCGTTTCACTCCTCGCTGATTCGTCGGGAGCTGATGAGCCGTAGGTCATCAGCGGCTCTCGCGACGATTTAACTCCCTTGACAGGGCCGTTAGATAATGCCAATAATGCCTCGCGTAATCTGCCGAATCATCGATGAAAATTGGAACTACTGCGGATTCGCTCGACGGGATTCGCCGGTTGGTACGTTTTTGACGGTACTGATGTATCTTCATGTGAAGTGATGCGAGGAAAGCAAGGGGATGATGGGAAGACAAACGTAGGACAGAGGGAGGGAGATAGAGAGGGTGAGAGATGGGGAAAGATATGATGACAAAGGTAGACATTCGCTGTGATAATGATTGAGCAGATCACAATACGAGGACGACGGAGATTCGTACGGAAGGTTGTTCGCTCGAGGGCTCTTGACTCAAGTACAAGACACGAGATTTCCAGCAGGGAGAATGGAACGATCCATCTAGAAATATTGCTATATGTATTGCTGTACGTAGGCTGATGGCTTATCGTTTCGAAGGCCACCTCATCCCATTCTCCTTTTTCCATCCTCTGGGCGGATCTTCCTATCTTCATTTCGGATTACTGAAAACCCACCGGGTCATTCCAGAACTAAAAGTCTGCGCAAACTGTCCGGAGAACAGGACACGTCAAGGGGGACAGGAGTAGACCGAGCGTGGATCGAGTTGTATTATCAAGAACAGGTCAGAAAGAAACGCCGTTTCGCCAAACTGAGCAGGGAAGAAGAAAAAGAAGGCAGAGAAAGAGGGCAAAAAGATCTCCCGGCCAGTCGCGAGGGAAGATCAAGTTTTGGATCTTCCGTCTCTCGGGGGAGATCGCCGGATAATAACCTCCAGCCGAATGGTATGCCTCGTAAAAGAAAAAATGTTTCACCGAGGCCAGAGCCGGTGGGAGAGTATGATCGACGGCCTGGCTTCCTGGACAAGGACGATTAGTTCCAGGGACTTTTTTCCGGGAATGTCACGGGAGAGATACTAATCGAGGCTGAAATGCAGGGCGAGGCGAAAAACATATAATAAAAACGGTATATAGCCAACACGGAAGAGGGAAACCAGAAAATAATCAGTGCGTGAACGCTGGAAGGCGTGGATTCATGGCCATTCAGCTGTGACACGAAAGCTGCCGGGAAAACACCTCATTCGAAAACAGCCGCATTTCTTTTATGGCTGTCATTTGGCGGACGCGATATCTGATTTCTTTTCGCAATACGGACAGGAATGTGTTGATTTACCGGTGGTCAATTGCAAATACTATATTTACCAACTATGCGGGACAAAATGGGCGTGTGAGACGTCCCCCATGCCTGCTTTATCCCTTAACGACTTTGGGAATCGATTTTCTCCGGAAAGTATGTTTGGAAAAGGATGACTGTCAAGGTACTGGGACCCCGAGTCTTCTCAGATCACTGTATCGCAGAAAACCAAACAGTATTGTTTGGGACAAGCAACATCAATATTTCACCCAAAGAAGCTCACCAGGTCATGAGTTCCTACTGGAAAAACATTGAAACTATTATTGGCTGACGCTCATCATTGGATCAATAGTAAGTGAGCAAAAGGGTCTTACAAACACCAGTGGAAAAGACGTGTCCAGCTCCAAAGCCGTATTACGAACAGCCTTGATGTTGGATCAGATTGCTAATTTAGGTCTCTTTGAACGAAGCCAGTCCGGATACTTTGAAATCAAGCCGGCCAATTGGATTGATCTATTCTCTTTTGCAGTGCTCATCGTTCGTGCGGAGAATCATGGAATAATTAAAGAACAGCCGGTATGGATGCACCAGCACCACACCACATTTCCAATTCCGTCTCTTAATGACGGCTGCAGTGCGATACTTTGTCCGTCATTGCTCGTTATTGGAGAGCAGCGTTGGCAATTCCCTTCTAGCAGAGACATACCACGTGCCACAGGACACTCGCTCTCGCAATGTCGGACATTTCTCCATGGCAATTCGCCCTGCATAGGATTCGGAGATTCCGTTTTGCATTCTCGAGGGACAACGTATAGAATTGGGTCCATGGTGTCCGGTATTGCCGCGAGGTTTCGCCGAATAGAGGCATGCGTCCAAATCTAAGCAGCTTGGAGAGTTTCCATGCGCACTGTATATCCAATATAGCTTCGTATTCCAATATAGCAACATCACACGCGGATACGAGCGAATCTCGGTGTACGTGTGGGTCTGCATGAGCGAGTGAGAGATGGACAGAGAAAGCAGGGGGGGTTGGAGAATGATCACCGAGGGTTGCAAACACGAGATACCCAGGTGGCATCGTCCGGTGACAATGGTTCGAGGGGTTTCTGGCCGACCGGGTAATAGCTTTGAATTGTATAACCATTTAGCGAAAGTAGTTGATGTTCTCGACTCTAGATCCCGCAGTGTCTTGTTTCCCTGTCTGTTTGTAGCTATATGCGTTTTTCTTCACACAGTCATCCATATCCGTGTGTGTGTATGTCGATCCCTTGTCCATTGTCAGGCGCTATAGCCACCTGCCCTAATGTTCACTTACTCACGTAGTAAATTGGCGCGTCAGAGCTCACCCGTCCCCTACTTGTGCCAGGTATGTGATGCCAGTACAGCGAAACGACAAGCATCGTGCATATATTGCCATCATTAATCATGCCTCTGTATTGAGTGCTCCACGCGTTCCTGTGCACAGAGAGGGCATGGGCTACGGGAGAACGGTTACCAAACATATGAAGCTGTATGTTGGTATATACCGATAAAAGATAGAGAGCAAAAGAGAGAGAGAGAGAGAGAAAGAGAGAGAGAGAGAGAGAGAGAGAGAGAGAGAGAGAGAGGGAGAGAGGGAGAGCAGCGTTTGGCGTTGAGGCTGTAACGCTCATAATGATGCTGCTGGTATGAAGCACCCACCGTTGCGGCCCTTTGAATCAAACTACCAATTTCACCCTTCAACCTACATTCCACCAATGTATGTGATGTATAAATACGCGCCACTCTACTCGATCCTCTCGTTTCTCATTAATTACCTTCTGTTTTTGTCTCGCCAGGCGAGAGTACCTTTTCGTTGCGATGTTTTTTTTTACCACCGCGTGTCAAAGGGAAATCGCACAAGCACCAGAGCAAAAAGTTATTGATAAACGATATTGCCTTGAGATGGAGAGGATTTGGAAACGAAGTTGGCAATGAGGAAAACGGTATCATCGGAGCTAGAAATAGAGAGGGAGAGAAAGGAGGGGGGAGAGACAGTGGGAAGCCTTGTTAATCCAATATGTATAATCCTCATTACCAGCTATCCAAATATCCTGCATCGGTTTGTATTCGTTTGTCGATACATGAAAGAACAACCTACATAGCAACTGTAATATCGCGCAATAGAGAGCCAATGAGTAACCGGTAAATAAAAGCGGTAAACAGAGCACCGTAATGAAAATCTCTCGAGAGACTACCTCGTTGGGTTCTAAATACATCGTGTTATTCCGTGTGCCTCATATGGCGATATTGCTATGTCTGTCCTTTAATATTCGGGAACCATCGCTTTGATCAACTTCTACCTCACTTTAAATCCTTACTAATGATTGGAGCGGTTGATCTTCGGGTTGCACTAAAATCAGCAAAAGTTTTTCAACATCTTACGAAATCAATTAGAATGATAGCAATTGATCAGCGTCTGCGCAACCTATGAAGACGTAATTATTCGTCGGATTTTGAATTCGACGGTCGAGTAAGAATCGCTGCTTTTTCGGGCTCGAGATATCGATATGATTCTTCAAAACATTGCTCACGTTGAATGACTGATGCCTGATTAATGGTGGCGTCGAGAATCCAAAAAAGATCCCTAAAAACAAGCGAGGAGATAAGGAGCGAGAGAGATAGCCGGAGCCTCGTCTGATATTCAAGTCGATCTCGATTTCAGTGAAGGCTCGGTCACGTACTCGGTACCAGAAAAGAAGCATCAGTGGGAAAGATGAGACGGGGTTTGCGGAAGAATGGAAAAAGGGATACGGGGAAAGAGGAATGGTCCTGGGAAAGATGCCAAAATTATGAAATCAGCAGTACGTGAGAGGGATTCTGCACCGGGAAAGTTAGAGTGCGCCGCTGCTGCGCTACGATATGTATGTATTTATATATCCGGTTCTTCTAGCTGGAGCGGAGAAAGAGTTGGCAAGGACTCGCATCGAGGAAATACCAAACGTGCGAGTCAGAGACCATAAGTTGGACGTGTGTTCGTGTCGAGTGTATATACCACGTACAATCCATCTGTGTGTGAAATCGTCTGCGTGCAGTGTGATAAGCATAGCATCAAAGGATTTATCCGGCTCAAGATGAGGAATGTTCCAGTGGCGGACCACTAAAACTATAAAGTGTTCATGATCCTTCCTCAATGTTGATGCGATCACCGTCCATATTTTGCGGTACGCAAAGACCAATTTTCCTGACATGCCTAGGTACGCCATTGTAGTTTTCCATCCACCTTGATCGCGTCCTCGTATTCTATAAGATATATTAAACAGAATCCCGGGAGTGCCATAACCGCGGGCCAGCGTCACTACCTTACCCAACGTCTATTATGTATGGCATGGGCCATTGTACCATTCGGACCTAATATTTATGGACTCTGGGGATGTTCCTAGACGATACGTTACCAGGTATATACAATCTCTTGTACGAACGCGCGCGCTATTGCGAGCTCGTAATATCATGTCGCGGAGGAAAGAGAAAATGAGGAAAAAAGAAGGTGAGGAGAAACAGCAAACGGAAGAGCTAGAGCGCCAGCGAATGGAGGCACTGATTGGCATTAGCAGCCAACCGATAACATGCCTTCAATGCGTCATGTGTCACTTTGAGAACACCTCAATAGTGACATTCAAAATTCTTGTGAATATCTTCTCCAAAACCAATGTCGTACCAACTCATGAGGCAGCTTCGTCATCTTCAGCGCTGTCAACACTCGCACAGGGTCGGTATATATTTTTGGTAGGGTAGTCAACGAGAGCTCCGAGTACCTTGCTCTCAGGGAAAAATCCGAGCGAGACACAGCGGACAAGTTAGCAGTGAGTTGTAGGTTGTATCAGTGAAATCCGTGCGAGTCAACGAGTGGCTCACCAAGCGTATGACGGGAGCATCAGCTCGGTAAATGTGTGCGTCTCGTTGGTAGACTTGCCAGGCGTTCTTTGAGAGCAGGGGCTGGTTGCTCGGTGGTATCAGCCGTGCAAATGTCACCCCGCAAAAAGCCTGGAGCTAATAACGACGATGACATACGTGGATGGGTAGCAGCGTGAATGGCGACACGAGCAGTTCCACACATACACGTGGATATACGTGCTCGAAACGGACTAGCAGACAGAACGAGAGACACAGGAGCTTGAACGAGACCCGTCAATCCCGGTTGTGTGCGTTAACCCTGGTCTCGAGTGGAAAACGCTTCGGGCCCTATGCCAATAAGAAACTCCGCTAGGGCGGGATCCCGAAGTGGAGGACGCTTCGTTGGAACGTGCGTTTCAATGCTCTTATCCTCCCACGAGTATATCTAGACAACTGAGCGTCGCGAATCCCACCACTCCAAGTGCCAAACCCTGTAAGTTACGCCTCTACGTCTCCCAAAGATCACCGTATGTGCCCAACAAGGTTCCTACCTACAGACAGACAGATATCGTATGGAACACTCGCGATGGAGGATTAAAGATCGCAGCGGTGAAGAATGGATACAGGTGAGGGTAAAAACGTGAATTTAAGGGGAAGCCCAAGCTGCAAATAATACGTCTACCCGAACGTTATGCTTCGCGACGCGCAGTACCAGAGAGTCGAGAAATTTGATTCAGGAGTCTAATGTGTCCCGAACAGCCTGACACACACGTATATGCCGTTTCGAAAAGCTGCGATAAATCGCAACCTCTCGCCTAACGACGACACACGGCGCCGCGTGAAAAAAACTTCCGACGAATCAGAGTTTCACTGCCGGCTGCCGTGAAGGGCCGACGAGCAGTTGGAGCAAGCATAGCAAAGAGCTGTCGTGAATCCAATTGACTGGAGTTACTCAGCCCAGATGTACGTCCAAATTGGAATCCATCCGAGGTACGTGCGAATGATTGGCCCTTCCAGGGCGAATTATCCGTAAAGCATACGACATGCGTGAAGTTGGAGATAGCTCACGCGAGCCCTTCATCCTCCATAAATAACGCGCAGGCGTATAAATATTTTATAGTCGTCGAGGAAATACTCGCGCGCGTTTACGTCTTCCGGTGTGACATTGGGGAAGGGAAGAACTAGGCGGGAAGTGATCCCGAGTGTCTTCTCCCGGGATCTCTCGCTCTGCTTTTTCGAAATATATATGTAGCCCGTGGCCTCTGTCCTTCGTTCATGCTGAGCTGTGAACGCCGCGGGCTTTTCTGGGCTGCGTGAGACTCGCGAAAGGGTGCGACGTGAACGAATGAGTCTTTTCCGCTTCCTGCAATATCACATACACCGCCCGTCTCTTCTTCTACGGCCTTCGTGAGTCTCCTACCTTATGACCCTATGCATCAGAATCGGGAAGGGTATTGAACCGGCTGAACAAACCCGACACAAATACAATTCAAGTGTTGATGTATTACGACTCGTAAAAATGCAATTGACGCGGTTTACACTAATACCTCTGAGTCCTAAGTCGGGTGAGAAGGGCACGAGGAGGACTTTCAGAGACTTCCAGTATAACGATTGGTCGTACGACTCTTCTCCTTTTTCTTCCCTCTTTCCCTCTTTCTCTTTGCTCCGCCATTCTTCGCTTTCTTCGCTGTACACGACTCCGTGCTTTCTCATCCTGGACGACCTTCCAGATGCAACATACGTAGATACGGCACGTGTGTGTGTGTGCATGCGAGTATACAAAGCCCTTTGGAAGTTTGTCGCAATCATCATTTGTCTTCGTACCGACGTGCTACCGTGTGCTCCTCCGCTGTTTTTCCGCCTTTCTTCCTCTCCCATTCTTGTTCTTGTCTCTTTTCTTTGTTTCTGACTCGACGTGGCTTTTTTCTGAACTTTTTTTTCTTGCCGTCGTTATATTTCTTTTAGTGTTTGTTCTTTTCGAACAAGTACCACGCTCCAATTCTTGCAAATTCAATAATTTTATATATTTATATATATATATATATATATATATATATATATATATGTATGTATATGTATATATATATATATATATATATATATATATATATATATATATATATGAGTCGGTTAATACATACTTCGTGCGCAGTAAGACCTTCGATGGTGCGTTTTATGAAGGAACGTGCGCGGAATTATCTGGAAGCTGGCAGCACGAAGAAATCGAGTGGCTACGAGAAAAGAACGGAAGAGCACGGAGGTAAGCATCGTTCGGTCAGTTTTTTTTTCCAATGTACTCTGCCACCCTTTTTCCGTGCACCTACCGAACAAGCCTCATCATGTTTGTTTTTTTCGCTTGGAGGAAGAATTGGATACAAATTATAGCAGTCGTGATATAGCAAGTAATATTCTATAGGGGTGTTATTTTATCGCGGGTAAAAGTACTATTTTATTGCTGTATGATTTTATCGACGGAAAAGAGGGTGTATTTCCATACGCAGTGTATTCCCATAGCACGTAAGAACGTATTTTTTTTTTGTTATAAATGGATGAAGGCGATGCGGAGAGAATTATGGTAATTTGATGATATCGATTTGATAAGTCGAAAAAGGTGATTTCCATTGAATTTTATTTTATCGATTCGATGTGTATCTAAGAAAGTATTCAGGGGTAAGCTTGAATTTTCGAAAATACGATTTCTGTATTGCGTAGTTTTATAGCGTAGGGTCTTAACTTTAATTTGCAGTGAAGATTGTGTAAAAATTCCAAAAATTGACCGAGTCGTGACAATTTTTGTGAAGGGCCAGATTGCCCAGTGCTCTACGAGGTATAACCCTGCCACAATTACCTTTTCTTTGCACTTTTCTTGAAATTAATTTTACAAAACGGTATAAGTTGTTTTTTTTTAAATCTATCCATCCGAGTGACTTCAAATTCGGACTGCGCATAGTTTACAACAATTTTTCTTATATGGCCGAATGATTTTTTTATACGGTTATTCATCCGTTGATAAGAACTGAGTAAATTAATTTTTTAAATATACAACTGACGTATTTTTAACCTTGCAATTTTAGTAGTTTACGAAATTTCAAAAAATCAATTAATTTTACGATGATTTAATTATTATATTTACTTAATGGACATTTTTTCTATTTTATTTCCGATCACTCAGTTTGCAGAACCACCCACGGCGATCAGCCATGCAGCAATGGCGGCGCCTTGTTCAAACAATAATAACTCCATCAATTATCAATATTTTTTTTTCCACAAAACCAAAAACTCAAATTTGGCAAGACTATGTACCAATTTCGTCTTGGGTGTACCAACCCAAACAACCGCCACCTCGTCATCCCAATGTCCTCACGAGAAAAAAGAATATTGCAAATCGACCTGTTTTTTGTGTCCCGATCTCATGGAGACCAACCCGTGCAGAAATGTGACCGGGCATTCGCGACTTTACGTATGGTCCAGGCCTGGGCTTGCCTCATCCGATTTATCGAACATCACTAAATGATTTCCTGAGCAGAACATTGACATTTCGTGAATATTATTATAAATTCCGACCTATTATTTAATAATACTTTTTGCACCATCAAAGGTATGAATAATAAAATATAATAATGTGAATAAATTTATTGTAATAGTATGTTCCGTTTTATTATCATGTTATTTTCTGCAACAATAATCGACGCCTAACAATGCTATCATAAAGAATAAATTATGATGGTCGACGAAAATTATATGCTGATATAATGGAGGACATAATTACAATAAATGTAATCATATTATCACGGTAAATTATTAACTTTTATATTACAACGCCGGCGTTAATTTTATTTCATTTTTCTTGTCCTCTATATATCAACAAAAGTAATTTGGGGATGGTTTTATCGGCATTACGAAAAAAAAAAAACTAAATATGTATCATAAATAACAGTATAATAATACATGTAACGACTTAAAAGTTGCAGATTTGTTTGACTCTCTCAACCGGACTGATTCATTCGACGGAGTTCAATCAGACCATACGGACTTCCAGATGAATCAAAGAATGATGGTTCACTTATAATAATCAAAATAAAGCTTCTATATATGGAATACGAGGCTTTTCTGCCTGTGTACGTTTTTCTGTCTCTTTGCCTGTCAGGAAATGCGAGCAAGCGTATGTATACACTCATGTACTACCTTAGCAAGTAGATAACCAATAAACAATATGTTGTCGAAATACTAAATTGAATGCACTCCCGATTTTACCCACTTAAGGATTCCAAAAACGCCGAAACGTCATTTTTAATTTCCTCGTTTGTTCCTGGTTATTTTCTGATCTATTTCCTACAACTTTTCTGGTCATTTACCGCTTGTTCCCCAGCCCGTTCCTGGTCACTTCCCCAGAAAGGCGACCGTGGATCGGGTCCTACAAGGAAAGGTTGCGAGCTCGACCTCTCCGATTTCGATTAAATTTGGCATGCTTGTAGAATGGGTGACACGTATTTTTTTTACATTTTCTACATTAGGTAGTATAGGCGACACGTATTTTTTTATATCTGCCGAACCTGATTTTTAAGGGGTGAAACGCACCCTCGAAAATAGGGGTGTTTTTTTCGTCGATAACGTTTTAACGGTACGAGATATGAAAATATTTCAAATTGCAACAATGCTTATGTTTTCCGTGTACTATACATTGGAGATAGGAACGATAACGTTATCGACGAAAAACGAAAAACACCCCTATTTTCGAGATTGCGTTTCACCCCTTAAAAATCGGGTTCTGCAGATATAAAAAATACGTGTCGCCTATTTTCACCCATTCTACAAGCATGCTGAATTTCATCGACATCGAAGAGATCGGCTTCGCAACCTTTCCTCCTTAGGCCTGATATTATCTAGGGAAGGCAGATCAGATGCAGTACTTTTTCCCGACTCAAATTTCTACCCGGGACTTTTTATCAATCGACACCCGGCAAAAACAAAACTAAGAGGATCCACCAAATTTCCCCAGGATTTATCGCACCTGACGGATCATCCCTCCCATACAGAGTGATTCGCAAGTGTCAAACCATCGAGAACAGTGTACGGAGTCGTGCGCGAAAAACCACTCGCAGCGAGCTCTTATCGTTCGAAAAGTTTTCCAAGCTCTACTATCCGGCTGTATCCGGCCAAGAGAGTGGCAGCAGAAGAAGGGGGGAGGGGGATGATTTACACGTGTACAGGAAAAAAGGGAACTCGGACATTAACGCAGGCTGGCCGGAGGGCTGTCAGGGGAGTGCGGCTCCAGTGAACATACGTTTATGGCACGGCGCAGTAGTGCAGGTCCGTGTGTGCTCAGACGGGCAAGTTCTTCCGCTGTACGACGGTGAAGAGGACAGCCGGGCGATAGCAAGCAGGGCGGGGGTGGATTATTTGCATCGGGGACCGCGCAACCGATTCGCGAACCCTAGTTTTACGTAGAATCCTCGGAGCTTGCGAATTCTGCATACACACGAGATAGGGAAGATCTCAAGGGCAAGAGATACGAGACGAGGCGACGGAGTATAGACGCTCGCGAAGCAGAGATCGCAATGATCTCACCCGAGGGAAATAACTTATTTATGAGAATTCTGGTCTCCAGTGTGGTTGTACTATTCGTAAACGAGGACGGAGATAGCACTTCCGGCTTGTATTCCAGAGAGAGAGAGGGAGAGAGGGAGAGAGGGAGAGAGAGAGAGAGGGAGAGAGGGAGAGAGAGAGAGAGAGAGAGAGAGAGAGAGAGAGAGAGAGAGAAAGAGAGAGAGAGAGAGAGAGAGAGAGAGAGAGAGAGAGAGAGAGAGAGAGAGAAATGTAAAGTGTGCGAACACGATGTATCGGAAACGCGATGTTATTTCGCGTTCATAGACTCGTTCAGGTGTACGGAAAATCGCTATACGTATACATGGCAAAGATCGTCTGCGGCGGACTGTACAAGCCTCGGTTACGTGTACAACCGCACTATCTCCCCTACACCTAGCAAGGATCGTTTCTCCTATTTCGTGCTCGAATTTCGGAATTATCGACTTAAACGCGTATACACCGCCTATGCATACATACGAATGTGTACCGGTTCATATGTGTATGTAGGAGGTAAACCGCTGGGATATTCGGATACGAATTAACTACTTTTGATTCAACGGGTATCTTCGTAATCTGTAGATCAATGAAATGCAGGAGTAACGGTGTGGCGATACTCTTGCTTGGATATTTGTCTTTTGAGAGGAAATGGGGACACCCGATTGTATTCCGTTCGCTATTGGGAATCACAACGAGGAGTTGAGCAGGATATGGAGATTCAGAGTCTTTTCGAGGGTTCGTGAAAGACTTTTTTTCCAAAATTGGAGATAATTGGTATCGCTAATGGATGTGAGGAAAAATTTGAAAATGAAAGATAATGGCGTGAAATATAATGGAGACCCTGAAAAAAATGTTGAGGGGTTACTAGTTGTAAAAATGGAAAACAGCTCATTTTTGAGATTTTTTTATTTAGAAACTCGTGTTGATGGGTTTCTACAAAAATTAGGTACTTGAAAAAGTATCATTGGGAGACAATTCGGTAATTTTTATGTTTAAAAATATTCAATTATAATCGATTTTGAGCCGATGTCTTCTGAACCAGGTTATCTGATATCAAAAAATAAAACATATTTCGTTAGTATATTAGTTTATCCTATGATTAAACGGAGGAATTTCGGAAATATCAAATTTAAAAAAAAAATGACGAGCGTTGAAAGTGAGTTTTGATGTTTGGGAAAAAAAAATTGGCATTTTTTGTTCATCGAATCGAAAGTATACATCGGAAAAAGAAATCCTTCGATCGAATACTATATTTTCACATCTAGAAAAAGCACTAAAAATCTCACGAAAATCGATGCGGTCTTTTGTCAAGATATTTTGCTCACTGACTTTGAAAACGTATTTGGGATAAAAGAAAAGCGTTTAAAGATTTCGCACGACGCTCCGAGTATTCCGACGTGCGCCAACATGACAGCCTATAAATCTGTCAATTTTGATCCAATCAACCAAAAAATATCAGGTAACTTTTATAAGATGTATTGTAAAAATATATATTGGTTTTGAAAAAAGTGATTTTTCGAATTTGACAATTAGACCTCATAAGGTGTGCATTGTTCGAATGCAACGAGAGTTCTATTTTACATTCTCATCTCGGTCTTTCAATTATTATACAAAATCTTTTTGACCGATTGTTATTGTACATCTCTCAGTCAGTATCTCAGAAAATTGCTGGAGAATTTTTGTAGACGTCTGTGACATTTTCAAAAAATCGATTTTTTTTTCTTTTTCGACAGTTTATACTTCCAAGAATATCCTGTAAAAATTTCACGGCCGTATCTCTAATTATTTTATCTTGCAAAAATCGATAGTTAAAACTTTAAACGCGTTTTTCTCGAAATGAGATTTTTCAAATTCGCTGACATTGTAACTCAAAGAGCAATTTTCCGATTGGCTTGAAATTTGAAATGAGTACTCTTGAATATATTTAATCTACAATGACGTAGGATATTTTTTATTGGATGAAAATTGACGATTTGGCATTGAAAAAAACGTCCATTTTATAGGCAAGAAAACACACCTTTTTCATAACTACGCCATTTTGTTAGACTTTGATATTTTTTGAAAATCCCACGTCATTGTACAGGAAATACCTTCCAGTTTAACGACATTTTTTACTTTTTCGGTTTCAGCCACTCAATCGGCCGGAATCATGCCAGCAGTGGAGGAACTTTTTTTTTGGCGCCTCCAAAGGCAGCGCATAAGTCGCTTGGATCTCAATATTTTTCTATGAAAAAATTATGTAAAATAGGTCGAATATAGCCAAATATATTCTTAATTTTCCCAAATATTTAATTAAGTACTTTTCTTCCAAAAAATTCCCGAAAATCACCCAAATTTGGTTTAGTCCCTTAAAGTAACTCACATCAGATATATTCATTTTTATTGCATTCCAATGCTACAAAATTCAATCTGCATTTAGTAAACGAGTAACTGTGAGTCAAAGGAGCTAAAAAAAGCGACAAATGTGCGATAAAAATTAAAGCAACTGTGCCCGTCAAAACTTGCAAGGACATCCAAAAGAACGTAAAGAAATATTGACTCAATCAAAAGCATCTGAATTATTTTCAAAGAAAATGACAGCATACAAAAATCGTCTTCCTTCCGCCGGTAAAAATCCGTCCAACTCAATGACAAAATAAATTTCATTGACCGGCAATAATAAAAAAATAATAAAAAAAAAACTGTGAGTAACTTTGCTACGCTTGTCGATGTCGAAACGCCAAGCTGCCGTTGAATCCCAGACGGCCGCGAATTGGCCGTGAATGGTGACCGTACACCATTCGCTTTAGTGCATTTGGTGGACTGTGTATAGGCGATGCGGCGAATCGGCGTGTCTGAGCATCGGTCGCTGTATCTACTGCGACTCAATTGCGGTCTAGTTCAGAGTTGCCTAACAACCATGGCAAATTACTAACCGTCCGTTAAGTGCTTCGCTCTCTCCCTACTCGTGCTTGGCTTCCGCCAAGCTCCGGTCGTATTACTTTTTTTCCTTTAGTATCCGACCGTTAGGCACTGCGCGCCCGCATTAGCGTGACGATCAATGAGCTTCGATACTGGCCAAAGGTACTGGGCGGGAGTGTCTTCGACTACGCAATAAATAAATACGAAATGCGAACGCGGATTGTATTTGTCAAAACGTCAATGTTTTATCGGTACAAGAGAGAAAAAAGATCTTGACGCAGACTGATCGCAGGGGTTCTAATCAATTGTAAGGAAAGTCTAAGATTTCCGTGCTGATTACTTGGCGAATGAAGCCAGGAAGGGGGCGGGACATTGTTGGTGGAAAAATAGGTTTTACGTGATCAGCCCTACTTTCCAGGGTGGCAATAATTATCCGATTGATAATATATCTTCCGAAACGTGAAATGTTACAATCCATAGTATGTAAGAATATCACAATCCAGAACTTTGATAAAAATGTGGAAATGTCTTTTTATTATATATTTTAGTGGATATAATTGTTATATTCAAATAATGTTACGATATTAATTGTTGTGTTCATAATTTTACGATAATAATTGTGTTCATAATGTTACGATATTAAGGGGTCTTTTCACTTTAGACGAAAAAACGGCTAGTTTCATTAATTTTTTGATAGATTTATATTATAAATATTGATATAAAAGTTGTTACACTTAATATATACACGTTCAAAATACATTTAAAAAAATATATTTATTTAAGTCTCTATTTATAGACGAAAATGGTGGTTAAAAAAATGTCCTAAAAAATTGTAGGTCTGCGCTTTTGATGAAATCTCGGAGATCAATCATCCAAAAGAAAAAAATCGAACGGTTTTAGATTCAGTATGTTAATGGCTATAGCGAATATCATACGATTTTTGATTTATGCAAAAATAACAGGATGGCGGACATTTTTCGAAAAAATTTAAAAAAACGGATTTTTTCACCGTTTTTCGCAAAAAAATAATAAATATCAAAATTTTTAAAAATCCTTGACATGCGTTATAGCTATAGTTGTAAAGAATGTGTGGTTAACATTTCATAAGGATCGGTTCAACAGTTTCGCGGATTTTATCAACAAGCCGTGGAAAAACGTTGTTCGAGAAAAACGCGTTTAAAGTTTGTACGGGTTACATAAATACGTAATTTAAAAGAAAATGTATTCCGAAAGTGTATTTATTAAGTGTGACGACTTTTATATCAATATCTATAATGTAAACCTATCAAAAAAATCATGAAAATAGCCTTTTTTAGTGTTTAAAGTGAGAAGACCCCTTAAGGCGGCACGCTACTGTGACGGGTGAAAAAATCGATTTTTCGCATTTTCTCAAAGCATACGTATTCAACAATATGTGAAAAATGGGTGTGATTTCCGAAAAGAGACCTCCGATTAATTTGGCATTTCGTGTACCCATGTATTTCAACTCGCTGATTACGAATATGATAGTGAAAATACCCGTAAATTTGATTTTCAAGGTCAAAACTCACTAAAACTAATTTTTAAAAAGTTTTTCAACTTTATTTCAATAAATGTTGATTTTAGAGAAAAATATTTCCCGCAAAAAATGTAGCCTATAGCAAGATTGATTTTTTATGTTCTATACAAGTTTCGACTGAAGCCAATCTGTTCCAAGAAAAATGGAAAAATGCTCGAAAAAGTACATTTTCCTAAACTCCATTAATTTCGACATTATCTACTGACGCACTTTACTACGCGAAGGTTGGAGTTTGTAGGGGTTTGTTTGTTGTTTGTTGTGTGCTGTTTAGGTACGCGTACAACTTTTGCAGGAAATATTTTTCTCTCAGCTCAACATTTATTACGATAAAATAGAAAAGCTTTTAAAAAATCAGTCTGTGAATTTTAACCTTGACAATCAATTTTGCGGGTATTTTCACTATCATATTCGTGATCACCGAGTAAAAATACATGGATACACAAAATTCCAAATTAATCGGATGTCCTTTTCTGAACTTTATCCAAAAAAATTCCTATCTCTATCGACGAAAAACACCCCTATTTTCGAGGGTGCGTTTCACCCCTTAAAAATCGGGTTGCGCAGATATAAAAAAATACGTGTCGCCTATTTTTACGCATTCTACAAGCATGTCAAATTTCATTGAGTTCGAAGCGATCGACTTCGCAAACTTTCCTTGCAATTCGGAATCATCTGCCTTGAAGTGCGGCATCAAACCAAGCCATACATCCATAACCTATTGATCAGCCTAAAATGGATGCTACGTAAGTGCCCAATTTTCCATGTCCATCCACACGTTCCAAATGACGGAACGACGTCACTCTTACTTACCTCGACGCCGACCCGACGAAGATCACATTGATGTTTTCATTTATCTTTCGACAACGGTGATCGACAAGACGTTCCACAATCGATGATGCACCGCGTACAGTGAACGAGAGGATATATCCGGCGGATCTGATGGACGCTACGGGCCGATAATTATAGTCGATCGTAGCGAATCATCGTTGCACCAAAATATCAAACCCGTCTGCTGTAAAGCGCACTTCACGTGTCTGTATGTATCAACGTTCGTGTGTGGGTGTGTGTGATGGGCTGCCAGGTGGCACTGGCTATTCTGTGCACGCTCGGGAAGAGCGAACTACCCGGGTAGGTCTGGTGGACTTGATCGATGATCGCGTCCAGGTCCGGGATGTTGTCACGATACTCACGTAAAGGTGAAGGGAGTCGTGGTGTATAGGGAGAGAAGCCGTCAACGTATATCCAACGATAAGCCGTCGGAGCAAGATCTGTAGATAGTAATACAGGCAGCCCAGGAGTTATACGCTACGGTCTTCGCAGATTCAACACGAATAATCGATTCCCATACTCTCCGTACGTTATACAGCTGAAACAAGCCCGCAAGCTTGCATATACACTACACCCTTCACCGCCCCCTTCTCACCTTCCATTACCTCCGGCAGTTTGCACATGGCTTGCCGCTGTATAAGCCCTCCCCTGTATCACGCTAGTTCTCCACCCAATATGGCCCTCCATCCACCACTTTCCACACTTTTCACCTCCTCGCGTGGCCACCCCACTTTATCTCTCTCTCTTTCTCTCTCTGGTCTGTCTCTCGTCATTCTATAATCGTGTGCAGCGACAATCGAACGGAGGGCAAGTAAGTGGATAAACGATCGGAACTAGATCGTATACGAGACGGGGGCGCAAGGAAATAAAAAGAACTGTGCACGATGAAGGGAGGGTCGAAGTAGTATCCGTTGTACGTGATGAAGTCGACGATCGTTTCTCTCCCTTTCCTCTTTTGTTCTTTCGATCGTAACAGCCCTACACGTTTAGGCCCAGTGACTGCGTGACGATCGTTATTAAAAACAAAACAAAAAACGTGCGCGATTAAGGGACTGGCGATGCCGAGGTTTTCCTTTTCCCCGTCCACGTTGCCGCTTGCGTTGACGGTGGCGTGCCGATGTTTCAACAGCAACAGCCTCACACAGGTAAGCCTTGGCCTGTCGTCGTATCGGGGCATTCGATCGTTTCGGCACCCCTCTCGTTCTTTTTCTTCCCTTCCGGCGCGTATTTTACGCGTGAATCGCACGAGCAATCATCAACCCCTCTCGGCTCATCGGCCTTCCTCTCCAGCCATCTTTTTCTATTCAGCCCTTGTTACGATCTTCTCGACTGGTTCCACGATTTTATCGGTTCCCCGATACGGCCAAGTTTCAAAACGCTTTTTATTGGCTACCATCTCTATCTTCCTCCCGATGGTTCTTCAATTCCAACGAGACGAGGCAAAGCCCCCAAAAGAAAAGAAATTGAGAGAAAAAGAAGTGGAACCGACCATGGAAGTCCGGCATCGTTTTGTTATCCGGGCAAAAGAAAGAAGACAAAGAAAGGAAAGAAACTGCGGCAAAGACAGAGACTTCGTAAATTGGGGGATAAAAATCGCGACGAGCTAACTCGATCAAAGTCAATCTAAGACAAGCGAGGACCGAGCCGGGATGTGGTTATACGGAAGAGGAAGAGTGAGAGAGAGAGAGAGAGAGAGAGAGAGAGAGAGAGAGAGAGAGAGAGAGCCAGAAAAGAGACGGGCTTTTCGTATGTGAGCCAGGTCAGGTTGGGTGATATCCAGGCACACATCAAGACTGGACTCTGCGAATGGGCACACACACGCGCGCACACACTAACAGGTAGACCACAAGCGGGCCGCCAAGATAGGAAAGGACCGGGCAAAATGCGACGTGGGCGAGGCAAGACTCTACCCGAGTGGACAGAAAAGAGGCGGGGTGTTGAGATAGGGGTTAAAAAAAAGCAAACAAAAAATTGGCCGGAGGGAAAAGGATCGTGGTTTGTTAGCCATTGGTTCTCGTAACACACGTCACTATATGTCGACCACCGTTTCTATTCTACGGATCTCAAGGGACTTGTTTCCCTGTTCGGAAAAACGATGTGAGGATAACACATACATATATATACATGAAATGGGGTCAGGACATCTGACTGGTTCAAGGACGGTCCTGCTCAACGTCGAGTGCCTTTCGAATCACTTTTACGCACTCATCTATTAGGCGGTTCTGTATGAAACCGTCTAGTTTGTAGCGTAAGAATGGGACAGTGATTTGGCAGCAAGTCACACTGGTTGATTCAAAGTATAGTCGATCGAAACAGGCAACTTTCATCATTTGGCCAACAATTGGACTCCACGCAGGGAGAATGCGATCTCTTTAGGGGTCATCCAGTCATCTAGCCATCTTTCGACAAAGCAAATGGCAATCGGAGGGAGCGTTTTCTGGGGAATATGCCGAGTACAGCAGGATTCCCCAGTTCACTCCTTCCAGGTACTTGACGGTTGAGCAACATATGGCCTGGTGTTGTCCCGCTGCGGAATCAATTTGTCATTGGGATTCTCCCATTCTGGCCTCTTTTCGTGCAGGGCTTGCTTGAAAACGATCAGTGGTAGTCGATAACGATCCGCAGTGATGATTACCGACGGTTTCAGCAGCTCGTAATACTCCACCTCCTTCTTTTGAATGGTTTTCCGCGATCCTTGTTATCCATAGAGACATCGCCACTCTGGAAGCAACGAAGCAACTCATTGCAAGTTGTACTCGATGGAGGACGTTCAGCGTAAACTTCCTCCATCGAACAATGCGTTTCCACTGCCGATGTCTTTGCCAGGAGACAATGGAGCATAACTTCTCAGTAATGCGGGTTATTTGAAACAACACTTGCGATTGTAAACCCAATTAAAATAGATGATATCAAGGAGCACAAGTGTCACCTGTGGCGTTTCAGCGTACCACTACGGCCGAGACATTCATCGAGTTCAGGTTCATTCGCTTGGCAATGATGTCACTGTGAGTCTTATTGACGAAAAGCTGGGCTTCGATCTTGCATGGAAAAAAAAGCAACGTTCCTCAGATATTCCAGCCCCCAACGTCATTGGAGTCCGCTGCCCAAAGAGACTCATCTGAAATAAAATCTTCGATTGGCATGAATATTCGATTCGCCGATTCAATAACGCAGCCTCACAGCTGCCGTAAACCGCCGTGACTAAATTCCACCGCATTTAATTGAAGCCCCCGATTGGGTTGAAGTACGAACTGAGCGGGTGGGATGCTGGGGAACCGCTTTATTCCAGCATCACCGTGAACCAATATACCACGATCTATCCAGAGGTCATTGCTTTCCATCAATAGACTCCCAACCCAACAAAAGCTCAGAATGAAAGGCAAACCTCGATGTTTAACGTTACCAAAATAAATCACCACGTCACAGTAACTTGGCGCGACAAAACTCGTACGAATAATCGCTAGTTAAAGTTTCACTGGCAATTATATTTCCCTCGACTAACCTCGTGCTCTCCTCTCCTTCTCTCTCACTCTCTTTCCCATTCAGCTTATTTATATATCCGCAAGCTATTGCCATCATTTATTTGCCGTAACGCGTTAATCCGTCACGGGAAACGAGAGAAAAGCCGGGGCTGGATGCTGCGCGGGCGAACCTGGGCCATACATATACGACGTGGAATGCGCCCGCCCGAGAATATATGCAAAAAGGGTGTATCGCCCCGTTTTGTATTGTATAGGCAATGACGCAATTGCTGCGGTGAATAGAGCTCGACTGACCAAAGTCCAGCTGGTGCAGGGCGATAGTTTATGCTCACCGACTACTGATAAGAGATTGCTCGCAAGAGATTGCCGAATGTATCTGCCGGACCAATGCGTATTTCCTCTGCATACACACAACCACATGGGTCTATGGGTGTATACGTGGAGAAGGGACATTCTGGACCCGTCATATCTATCTAATGTTAGCTATCAGCACATATGGAAACTTTGAGGACGGTCCTCGAAATCACATGTCTTGGTACCATACCTTGTACCATATGTATTTGTACATACCAATGTGTATTCTCTCTCTCTGTATCTCTCCGTCTTTTGTTCTATATACATCTATATTATAATGTTTGCTGTCTATCGCAACGCATATACATATTCCCTACTATCGACGAGGTTCTGCACGGGAGCCCACTGAATTCAGCCCATATTCCATCCTTCTTTAAACCCCCCCCCCCCTCCGGGCCGCAAAACTGACGTCACACCCGTACACTGGTTATCGAAATAACCAACCGAGGCGATGCGGGGAGCTTTTGGGGTGTTTGCACTCGCGCCGAGAGCATTAATCCACCCTGCCTGCACCCCTTCCTCGGCCAGGTTTTTTTTCCGAACATTTATTCGCCACAATCGATTCCACATTTGTATCAACGCGCATAATTCTTGGCTCTGCGTGTTCCGTAGCTGCTATCGCTACCGTGTATTCGGTTTTTCATGACCTTTTTCGTTGCTGGATTTTGCCGAGCTTGCCGTGGCTGCTTTATTGTTAATCGTGTAATTAGTGCTGTTTAAGCTCTGCTAATTGCTGCGGTTTTTGCGTTTCTTTGGAGTAGGCTTTACTAAACATATGTTATATATATATATATATATATATATATATATATATATATATATATACATATATATATATATATATATATATATATATATATATATATATACAGACACATATACAGGGTATCCCTCTTATCTCCAGCACCCGAAATAACTCGGTAATTATCGACGTCACAAAAACATGTTCCAGACAAGAGTTGTACGGTGTGAAGGGGGCCATCAAATGCGACCTATTTTTTTTTTTTATTTCGGTGGAGGCGCTGACGTACATTGAAGGTCACCTCCACTTTTTTAAATGGAATGGTACATTTTTTTCAACCATCTTATGGAGCACCTCAAGCTGCATAAAAAACATCTGGGGGTCAAAGTCGTTCAAGGTCATTCAAGTTCAGTATCAATGATAGGAATCTAAGTATCTTGGATCACTACCAAATACTGGTATAGCCCCTTAAAAAATGTGATTTTGAGAGAGATGTATTTACAGTTTGAAGATTGATTGAAGACCACTGTCCACACAACGGAATTAAAGCTCTTTTCCGAATCCTGCATGTACCCACCAAGGCATTTAGACAATAGATCTTTATTTGTCAGGTCGTTGTATATTTTTTGTACAACGGATGGACTAATCGACTCCCAACTACCACTTTCACCGTATAGGCTGTTTCGCGACTTTCAGAGCGCTCGAAGGCGCTTCGGAAAATAAGCTCTAGATATTTTTTAAAAATTTTCCGCATCAAATTCATTTTGTATATCATTCTTGTGACATCTTGTACTTGTTCATACATAATTCAAACAAATGAAGAGAAAAAAAAACGGTGACAATTTTAACCTTTTCGTAACCCATTGTCATTGCTCTGATCTCCATGTGTACTCGATGAAAGTGCACTGCGCTCTTGCGAACGAACGCAGCAGCCTTTGAAGTATTTTATCATTGATTTATCAGTGCGCACGAACGCATCACGAACGATCGAAGGCATTGTTTTTATCTTGCGCACCCTCTCGATGAACGGGTGCGGAATTTCATTTAGAGAGGAAAAAGGTTTTTGAGAGAGAGAGAGAGAGAGAGAGAGAGAACTACCATCTGCTGCCCCAATGCCCCTCGGTGTGTTTTTCCCAGAGCTTGAAGCTTGTTCACCATTTCCTCTTTGCCCAGAAGTATCCCTCCCTCTCTCTCTCCTTTCTTACACCCCCTCGATTCTCTCGGGCCTCCTCTAAATTACCCGATAATGCACTTGCGGCCTTATAATTTACTACCGGAAAACGCGAGAGGGAGAGGGAAGGTTGAAGGTGGAAGGGCAGGTATATGTATATATGTGTGTGTGTGTGTGTGTGTGTGTATATATATATATATATATATATATATATATATATATATATATATATATATATATATGCGAAGAAAGAGGAATGAGAGTCGAAGGGGATGATGGTGCGAGCGATAGTGAATTGCCACGCCGGTGAAGTTGCGCTAGGGTTTCGGATGGGGAGTTAAGCCGTGCGCGAAAGAAAAAGCGGAAAAAGAGCGCGAGAAGGAGAAGAGCAAGTAGATGAGGTAAGGGAGAGCGATAAGTGCTTGTAGATCTATGGCAAAGTTTGCGAGAGTGCAACTTCCAAGACACGAGAATATATGTACGCAAGTCCGAGGTAAGAAAAATCGCTATTACCTGGGTGTAAGAAATCCATGAAAAAAAGAATTTTTTTTCGTAAGACATTGTTGCATCTTCGAATCTTTCAATTGGAGCAACCGAATTTTGCGGTCAGGGCGGGGAATTCGAGACACCCAAGGGAATGGGGTGATGATCGCCCGTTGAGGAAGAAAGAGTAGGATTGTTTAGCCGAGTCTGAATTAAGGTGGGAAACCACTGTGGCATGTCAAAAAATGGATTTTTTTTGCATTTTTTTGAAGGATGGATATTGAAGGACATGTGAAAAAAAATTCTAGTTAAAATATTGAAAATTGGACGAGATAGAGAGGATTTAGTGGAAGCAGGTAGCGCAACGATTTACGTGTACTGAAACTTTTTTCTCTCATTTTCAACGATTTACGTGTACTGAAACGTTTTTTCTCGAAACAACTTTTCTCGACCTGACCACAATCATAAGTCTAGCTACAATTGTTCGGTTTTCGATTTGCAAAAAAAATAAAATTTCCGTAATTGCAGTAGCTATCGTTGTACGTAGCCGTTTATTTTTAATTGAAATTTAGTATTCTTTAAACTCTTGAATATAAGTAAACATTTCGCCAAATTTACACTTTTTGAACACCCGCCATATTGTGATTTTTTTCGAAAAACGGCTAGGTGAAACGAGAAATACATTTATACAGATTATACAACTTTTTTATTTTTATTTTTCCGAACAACCATTGTCAAGTTATCGATCCGGCCGTTGGACCGCATTTTTTATACGGAGGCTCTATTATGCCTCAATAACGTTGTTAATTTTTAATTTTTTAAAATAAAATTTTACTCGAAATAAGTTCAAGGCGTGCTTAATAAGTTGAAGGTGGGCTTATTAACAATTTATTTGGGATTTTCCAAATTCCAAATAAATAATCCGGTAGACAAAAAAATCGAAAAAAAAACGACCTTTTTCGGCCCGTTTTAGTAGTGGCCTCCCTTAATGTTTGTCCAATTACTTATTTCGCCCCGATACCCGCTTCTCCACTTTTTTGGAGAAGACGAAAAGAATAGTCTTTTAGTCTTGCTCATGTATAGCTAAGGTGCCTGCGTAAGCTTGAAATTTAAAAAATCCGACTTTTTTATTCCATAGTTTTATAGCTTAGGGTCTTAACTTTAATTTGCAACGAAGGTTTTGTAAGAATCGCAAAAATTGACCGAGGTATGCCGACCTCTGTGAAGGGCTAGATCGCCTACTGCGATTTACCCTTTTTTTTTGCGTTTTTCTCGAAACTACGTCTTATGAAACGGTGCAAGTCGTATCTCAAAATCTCTCCGTCCATTTTACTTAAAATTCGCCATACGATAGGAAATGTATACAGCATTTCCTATCGTATGGCCGAATGATTTTTTCATACATTTATTCATTTCTTACTAACAAATAATCAAAGTTGTTACTTTTCGGCAAAAAATTGAACTTTTTTCTTATACAGGTTGGCGTTTTCGTATTTTTTTCACTTCTCTTCTCGAAGCTTAGTAATTGAATCTATTCCTTAAAAGAGATAATTTGCAACGAATTAATTCCTGTCAACTAGTTGTCGAAAATGGGTGGTTTTCGAGTTATGATGGTTTTAAGATTTTTTTCGAAATTTTAAGACTTTTTACCGAAAACAAATAATTGTAAAAAAAAACTACTTCACTCGGGGCACTTCATTGATACTTTTATAAAAGCTGATGAATGAATGATGACTTAAAAAAAAAGCTTGCCCGAAATTCCCATTAACTCAAGAAAAAGAATGATTATTTTTTGTACATTTTTCAAACATCGACAAGAATTTCTTTTTAAAAACGGTATGGCACCTGGCATGCAAATTACAAACAGAAGTTCCTTGATCCATAGGCCTCTAAAAAGGTATAAATCTTATCGACTTTTGTGAGGGTTCGTAAAAAAATATGCAACAAGTTGAGCAGGCAGCAGATTCCTTAGAAGTATGCCCTGCCTGGTGTAGTCTCTCTTGTCACTTCCGACCCCTAGTTGACAGGGGTTAACTTTTAGCAAATGACCTCTAGTTAATTTTTTGCAAATGACCTCCCTTTCTATGAACATGTTGAATTACCAATCAGCCTGTATAAACCTATAGATGACAATCGAAGTCCGAATCTGTCATTCGCTATCAGATATTCTAAACGAACCAACCTCTGTAGCCCTATTGTGCAGAACTGCATCGATGGTTGCATTTAAAAAAAAAACGAACTGCATCGAAGGTTGCATTTAAATAAAAAGAATCATGTATAAGAAAATTGCCATAATTGTAAATTGCAAATATGCAATGTCGCATTTGCAATGCAAGGGAGGTTTGACAGCTGACCTTCAAATGTCTTTTCTGCACCCATATCTGTATCGATGGTTGCATTGAAAAAAAAAACCAAATGCATCGATAGCTACTTAAGGCGTTACCCCCACTTGTAGCGCAAAAAAAAGGCCTTTTTCATGAATTTTTTTAAAGAAAACTACAAAACTTTTTTAGTCGATCAATATACCATCTTAAAGAACACATCTTGAAGAACTTTCAGTAAGGTTTTTATTGAAAAATATTACATTGTTTAGTGGCAAATGGCCGTCAATGAAATAATGTTTTTGTATACACGGTTTGCGGTGACCAACATTGCGGCGAAGTGGATCATCTGAAAAAAAAATGCGGATGGATTTAGTCAAATATAAGTATAAACTAGTCTTTAATCGAAGGATTTTAAAAAACATTCATTTTTCACAAAATGGCGGACAGTCAAAGTTAATGGTTCGATTTTAACGAAAAAAACGGCCTTTTTTTGCTATAAAACGGCCATTTTTTTTCGAAAAAAAATCGAACGATTAAAGACTACATTTTTATGTATTAAATAAGCCTGCAAAATTTCAAGAAGATCGGTTCATTAGTGTTCGAGTAATCTTGGTCACCGACTTCAGAAATACCATTTTGAGAAAAACGTGTTTAAAGTTTCAATTTCCGGTCGTTTACACAACGGATTCTTCTCTTTCAACGCTCATATCTCAGTCAATTTTGTTCGGATCGAATTGAAATTTTCAGGACATATTCTCACATACTTATACTTCAAAAAAATGCAATAAAAAAAATCGATTTTTTCAAAATCGCAAGTGGGGGTAACCCCTTGAAAAAAATAATCATGTACATGAAAATTGTAAATTGTAAATATGCAAAGTTGACCTTCAAGTGTCCTTTCTGCACCCATATCGAAAAAATGTCCCACACTTGACAATGTGCCCTGTGGAACCATTTAACTTTTGATTCAAACTTTTAATTATCAACAATTTCAAAGTTATTTGAATGGGTCTGTTTAAATGGGACGCCCCTGTATATGGCTGTATGTTGTGTTATATATATCTCCTCCGCATTTACCCCTGTCCATCTGCAGACTCGTAATTGCAGTAACATTTATACCAAATGAGCTTTTACCCCAAGGGTGCTTTCTAGTACGCGCTTAAATATATGAAGAGAAAAATCCGGAGAGAAAGAGGGGCGGGAGGCAGAGAGAGAGAGAGAGAACGGAATATATGTGGCAGCATTTCATGAAGTGATTTTTCGCTAAAATCCCGGGGTACCTACCACGTTAATGAGCTATCCTCGTTTATATCCAACAGTATATTCAAGCGTTATAAACGAGCATCTGCGTGGGCAGGCCCCTATGAAGTGTTTAAACATGAAAATGAGTGGAATTGATGACATAATATTGCGCCACGTGCGGGAAAGAGAGGGAGACAGAGAGAGAGAGAGAGAGAGACCACTAACATCGCACGCTACATCATTATTCAAATTGCAGACATTCGCAATGATGGACGAAACGAAAACGAGGGTCGAATAGATTCACCCGACGCGGGCCACTCGTTGTTCGCGAATATATTTGTCTAGCACTCGTCGAAGTCGCGAGCCACCGCGCGTCCGTACGCCCGGGGAGCAATTAGTCGCCCGGGATAATGAAACATTGCGTTTTTCTGCAAAAAAAACGCAGAAATAAAAAAAATGACGAAAATCTTTATAACTTGTAGTAGTAGAGCAGCTGAGAATAATCGATTTTAATTCGTCGAATTATTGCCGGTTATTAACAAAAGCCATGCTGTTTTGTCTCGTATCATTAATCGTATTGAATCTTCGTCCACGTCAGTAGAAGAGAATAAGTGAAGCTCGGCCAGCGGTTCGATGAGTACGCACAGGGACAGGTGATGTTTAAAGCACTCGTCTACGAGCCAAATTTTTTGTCGCTGCGATCTATAAAGTGATATTGAAAGGACTGATTTCTGCCTTGCGTAAAAATATTTGAATTGCACTAAGGAAGATCCCACTGACGCGTTACATGTAGCTGGTGGCTAAAAACGAAGAATTTCTGAAAATATTTTCTGGAAAAACATGTGCAGGTTTTCATTTTTTTTCTTTGTTAAGGGGCTATACCAGTGTGACACTGAAAAAATCGATTTTTTGTGCCTTTTTCGACAGTTTATACTTTCAAGAATATCATTATCATTAATATCATTTTATGTTGCAAAAATCGATAGTTCCATTTTTAAACTCGTTTTTCTCGAAATGAAATTTTTCAAATTTGCTGACATTGTATTGGGCGTACAACTTAATTCGGTCCGTTTTTTGCTTAAAATACGCACTCATTTGAATGATAAAATGAATTATTACATTAATCAAAATATTGTCCATCGCCAGCCACTACTTTTCCCCATCTTTCTGGTAATTTATGAATTCCGTCGCGGAAGAAGCGTTCATCTTTTCAAGCCAAGAATCAATCGAGTCAATTTTTGATATCCTGTTGTGACGTGAAGCGTATTCCAGTCAAAGCGTTCTGCACCGATCGAAACAAATGGTAGTCGGAAGGGGCAAGGTCTGGGCTATAAGGCGGGTTAGCCATAATTTCCCACCCGCTATTTTCCAAATAGTTTTTAACCACAACAGCAACGTGAGGCCGAGCGTTGTCATGTTGAAAGATTATGGACTCGTGTCTGGTCGCATATTCTGGACTGTTTTCAGCTATAGCTCGCTTTAAACGGATCAATTGTTGCCTGTAGAAGTCTCCCGTGATGGTCCCACAAGCATTCGGTGGGCTTCAGCTGCACTTTTCTTCCAATTGAAACAGAAAATCAACACTTCCCGCAAATGGTGCTTATTTGGGACGAAATTCGACATTTTCACCGCAGTAAAAATTAGACTTGATGTACAAAACTCAAAGGTCTGTAAACGATATTTGGTTAAGAGATGTTGAAACTTCACGATACAGCAAAAATCAGCTGTTGCCGTCAGCCATTTATAGCACCTAGAGCCATCTTTTGAAAACGGACCGAACTAAGTTGTACACCTAATAATAAACTTGAACAACATATTTGAGCAACAGTAGAAAGAAAAAGAAAAAAAAGCGCCCGCATTTAAACCGTATTTTGGTTCTCTGTTAAAGTAGCCCCAAAAACGGTCAAAGTTACCCTCAATGTTAATTTAACCCCGTCTTACGGTACCAATAAACGCCGATAACTCCCTCAATTTTGAACGGATCGATTCGAAATTTTCCGGAGAATATTTTGGAAATAATTATGGTTTTTAATTATGGTATAATTAAAATAATCGCAGAAAAACGTTTCGAGAATTCGAGGTTGATGCGTGTGCGAGCGGAGTAGACATATCGCTGAGTCCTTGTCTGGGCCAGTGGTGCTCTCGTGTTTTTGTGTCGCTATTTTTAAAGATATGGGATTGAATGTCAGATAACTTTATACGTATTCTATTATTCCAAACAACTTTTGTTTGAAACTTTTTTTGATCGGGCTATTAATTATCGAGATACGGCGATTTTAATGTTTTCAACCCCTATTTCTTAGGATTGGGGTGAGTTGAGGGGCAACATTTTATTTCGGTTACTTTTAGTGTGCAACCATCTATCTTCAGTCAAAAATTAATAATCTACGCCAAAAAGTGGTGGGTTTTCGTCTCTTTTACTGGACTATATTCCGAAGTTACTTTTACCGCACTTTCTCTCTCCCTCTGCGTTTTAATCTCTACTTTTTCTAAATGGGTTCAGCAACTAAAGATTCCTGACCCACATTCCACTCGGCAGAGGATTATCCGAAATATATTACCGACGTCGTCGGCTTTTTCCACCGGGCATTTCGCTCATTTCATTGATGCGACAGGAAGACGTGCACGTGTGACACTGCACTGACGACACTCATTTTTCGTTACTCGCGCCTCAATCAACACAGCTCCGCGATTATAATCCGTCATTGAGGACATGCAACGACGACTCTTCACCTTGGTTCCATTTTCCTCCCTTGTAATTTACTCTTTTCATTAAATTATTTTTAATTAGGCTTCTTGTACATCATATTTCCACTTTACGTATATAAACGTCCAGGAATGATTTTACAAAGCTAGTGCCTGTGAACGCAATTTAAAAAATGGGGAGATTTTAATGGAACGATGATAAGAAATACAGGAATATCTCATAATTGGTGCATCACACTGGATCAATTTTATTGAGTTTCTTATTTTATAAAATAAAAAATAATCCGCTATCTTCCCTTATAGGCTTCAGTATGGTTGACTTTTTTGAAAATATCGGTTTTCGGTTTTCGATGCATTCTCCAAATATAACGTTTCGAAAATATCCTCTGAAAAGTTCTCTGAAAAGTTTTAGTCGATTTGTTCAAAATTGAGGGAGTTATGGGCATTTATTGGTAAGTTAGGCGAACCGGTAAACCGCGGCCCGGCGAACTTGAATGCGTTTTTCTCAAAATGATTTTTTCATAAAACCGTGCTTGAACGACGGATTTTTTTTTCGATGCATAGTTTTTTTTTATTAACGAAAATATAGAGTTTTTATAACCGAAAATGTATACGTTCACTTCGGACTGAGGCCATTTTTTTTACAAAAACCAGTATTTTATTAAATCATTCGTCCAAGCACTAGAGAATTCCATGCAAAAACTAAATACGTTTGATTCTTTTATTTCGGATGTTTTGTTTCCGGGCCGTATGTAAACAAAAATTGAAAACCTGCACACGTTTTTCTAGACAAAAATCACGTAAATCCCTTTTTTCTCCGGCCACGAGCTTACACTCACACGAGGTGTAACCCGTTAAAATTTGTCTAATGCAATTATTTTTTATCCTCAAAAAAATTGTAGTTTTTGGTTCCATTATTTTAAACTGTTTATTCGGAACATTTTTCACAAACATTTATCTCGAAAATGTTTCTACTTACAATAGCGATACCTTGCAATTTCTTAAAATTTGAATAATTTGCTGGACAGACTATAACATTACTCTACGAGAAAATTCTTGGATTTTTTGCACCTATCAGCCCAAGGGGTAGTTACCCCATACAGCCAATGAAAACATGCATTGCTGACAGAGATCTGTCAGATCAACATACATGGACATGAATAATTTATTGCAATTATTTTACAATAAATTTCCTATAGTCAAAGTACTGATAAATAATGTGTCATTAATATTTTTCTACCTTTTACATGATTCACTCTTTCAAAAAGTTAGTGTTATGCAAAACATGCATTTCTGACAGAGATCTGTCAGAAAAACATACACGGACATGAATAATTTATTGAAATAAATTTACAATAACTTTCCTATAGTCAAAGTACCGATAAATAATGTGTCATTAATATTTTTTCTACCTTTTTCATGATTTACTCTTTCAAAAAGTTAGTGTTACCCATCAAAGTGACGTGTCTTTGAATTAGTGCAACTACGTTACGATAATTGCCACATCTCCTCGCATTGCAAAAACGACGACGTGCTAAGCGCTCTTGAGTCCCTCGTGACCATTTACTTCCTCAAAAAAAACCCCAAAAATACGAAGATCCGTAAAAAAACATGTACGTTTCCGCAAAGCAGAACAAAGTGAAACTCAATTTTTTTCCAAAATGTCAATCGTCTTCTAAGACGTCGAAGTTTGCATCGTTGAAAACCAGCCATCTTTTTCGTTCATTTTTCATCTCTCTATTTTTATAACTATCGACAGCCTCAGTTTTTAATTGAAGTCCTAAATGTCTGCTAAAAATACGTAAAAACGATAGAGAGATTTTCACTGTTTAAACCTCGAAAAAAAATTGAACAATTGAAATAAATAAATTTTCGTTGCGTTCCATCAATCCAAATGTCAACATCGTCTTATCTGCTAACAAGGAAAGGTTGCGAGGTCGATTTCTCCGATTTCGATGCAATTTGGCATGCTTGTAGAATGGGTAAAAATAGGCGACACGTATTATTTTGTCAGTTATCAGGGTTATCTGCAGAACCCGATTTTTTAGGGGGTGCAATGCACCTTCGAAAATGGGGGTGTTTTTCGTTGCAATTTGAATGTTTTTTATATCTCGTACCGTTAAAACGTTATCGACGAAATTTTTCACTTTCCAAAAATTTGCCTAAGGAATCGTCAGATAATTGTTTATAACAAATGGACTACGCAATATAAAAAAAAAATCAACGTACTTCCGTAGACAATGTATTTTTCAAGATATATTCAACATTTCAAGTGAATCGGTTGAAAATTGTCTGAGTTATGTTTCCGGCCAACTTAAAAAATGCTGTTTTGAGATAAACGCTGCACAGCCGCCATTTTAAAATTAATCGCTTCAAAAAAATTATTGTATACAGTCACTGATATGTACGATAAACACCCTCTTTTGTAATCTCGATTTATTTTGTAGTTTTTCTGAAAAAAAACCCAAAAACCTATTTTTTCGGTCTCCAGAGTGGCCTAACCCCTTAAAATAGCGATGGGCCAAAATGGCGAACGATCCGGATAGCGAAAACTTGGGATCGAGCAATACTACTTGCGCTTCAGAATAAAGATGGCAGATGGCGTTAGTGGTCAGTTGGGTCAAGCAGCCATGCCATGTTCGCCATTTCGGACCATGGATCATTTGCGTTTCTAAAAAGGAACATCCCTCAGGTGACACCCTTCGATTTTGTCGAAATTTGGATATGTTATAAAGCACCGAAAAGTAAGCGATACGTATTTTTTTCTATCGGCGGAAAAACGGTTTTAAGGGCTGAAACGCACCCTCAAAAATGGGGATGTTTTTCGTTTTTCGTCGATAACGTTTTAACGGTACGAGATATTTAAAAAAATCAAATTGCAACAATGTTTATTTTTTTCCGCACTATACATTGGAGATGAGAACGATAACGTTATCGACGAAAAACGAAAAACACCCCTATTTTCAAGGGTTCGTTTCACCCTTTAAAACCGTTTTTCCACCGATAAAAAAATACGTATCGCTTACTTTTTGGTGCTAAATAACATATCCAAATTTCAACAAAATCGAAGGGTGTCACCAGGGGGATGTTCCTCGTAAGATCTATACATTCGAAGTTTGTAGTCTCGATATACGGCCTTTTGCTATAGACGATATTACGAATATTAGATACTAACTTTTTTTTCTTCGATTTCGGAGATACGAATGTTGTCCCATGCACAAATTTTGACCGGGATACCCTATGTCCGATCAAATCCCGATCAGGATTTGTCATGGATTCCCCAAAACCGGTATCCCGGTTAGAATCCAACTTGCATCAGTATCGGCATATGTACGACGACGATGGCATCATTTTGAAAATTTTGGCGTCACGTGTATATTCTGTATTACTATGGAATTCCTATCTATAGATAGGAATTTCTGTCCATAGATTCCTATCTATAAAATTCCTATCTATAGATGGGAACTACATAGTAGTACCGAAAATACACGTGATGCCAAAATTTTCAAAACTGTGCCATCGTCGTCGTACATATTCCGATACTGATGCAAGTTGGATTCTAACCGGGATACCGGTTTTGGGGAATAAGTCTCTGTTTATACCCACCGACATGTCGGTGGGTATAAACATGTATTTAAGACAAATTAAAATCAAATTCACAATGGTTAGATTAAAATTTACACCAACCGTGAGTTCTTACGTATTTCGAGAGAAAACATTTCGTCGAGGCAAAGAAATTTTTGCAAAAAAAGTTGTGAGTTTCAAATATTACATTATAAATATGAAAAAAATCACAAAATGAGTTGTGAATTTCCTCAAGTTGAAGAAAATAAAAATCGAATTCACGACAGTTATATTAAAATTTACACAAGTGTAAACGTATTTTGAGAGAAAACATTGTGTTGAGGCAAAGAAATGTTCGCACAAAAAGTTATGTGCAAAAATTTCTTTGCCTCGAGACAATGTTTTCTCTCAAAATACGTACGAACTCACTTTTGGCGCAAATTTTAATCTAATCATTTTGAATTTGATTTTAATTTGTCTTAAATACGAAAAAATTCACAACTAATTTTGTGATTTTTTTTTGTATTTATTATTTCTTGTCAATACATTTGCATTCACAGATTTTGATGTGAATTTTTTTTAATTCACATCAAAATCTCGCGCTGAGCGCGATCTGCCATTTGAATCTTCGGACAAATTTTTTTTACTGATAGTTTAATGCACCAAAACGTTATAAATGTTATTTATTTTTATAATAAATTTAACATGTCATAATTCCATTTTTGACATTTTATTTCAGCCTGTATTCACCCGTGATCCTTCCCAGATTCCTTAATGATTCCATGGGGAATCTATTTAGAGTCATTGAAGGATCCGGTTCTGGATCCCTAATGGAATCCAGTTTACGGATCTTACATTTAGTCTTCGAATCTGATCCGATATCGGACTAGATCCCGAGTGGGAGCCCGGGATACAAGTCAGAATTCCGCTGTATCCCTGCCAAAATTTCTGCACGGGGTAGATTGTTCGAATCTGTATTTGTATGACTCGAACTGCAGACTATCTGAATATACGTTCTCGAATAAATGAGCTCTCGAATAAATAATCCTTTGGTGTAATAATTTAACCTGTAATAATTTAACCTTCGTTATTGTGAGACTTCATAATTCTGTCGTTCTATCATTCGACATTTTGACCCTCACCCCAAACCAAGATTTCTCAAGAATAAATCACATTCAGAGCATAAAAAAATCGTCAAGCTCAGCATCTCCGAATTTCACCAACTTTGTCCTATTGTATTGTTCCAACAGCCTAATCATCGAAAAAGCCGTCCCCGAAAATTAGTGACCTCATGTCAACCTTGTATACCCTCAATACCGGGTTTCTCCCTCGTTGTTGTCTCCGTCAAAACCAGTCTCTGTAGCGCCTACGATAAAAACAGCAAATCCCCTATACGCAGGAAGAATAATCAATGCTGATAAAATCGTAATTGTTGGAACGCGAATGTTTGCCCAAGAAAACTCAATCTTCCTCTTTCTCTCTCCCTCGCTTTCTCATCAGCCGTCCCTCGGTCGGTGTCTCGATAGATTGATACAAACACGAAGCGGTAATACGTGTAAGATGTATAGATTGTCGCGTGGAGCCCGAGCGGTTGATGATCCTCAGTCAATTACGCAACACGAACCTCTACGTATACCAATATACGTTATAAGGGAGAAAGGCAAGGCCGGAGGCACGTAAAGTCCTAGCAGGGGAGGGCCGAGCGAATCTTGTATCGATAGCGTGTGATTGCTGCAAAGGGGATGACCTCTCGTCGGACGTTGGTTCGAGGAAAGCCCCTCAGGGTGTACAAGCAGCGCGGGGGTTGCTTTGCGGCCGCGGCCGAGTATCGTCTCGTAATCGCCATTGGAGCCTGGAACGACTACTACACGACGAGAGATGGACAAGGAAGGATCGACCTACGAGCGTCTACATGTAACAGAGTCGAATCGTATGAGCGTGTAATCGCTGTTAACGGCTAGGGAGCAGGCCGCTTGGTATAAACGGAGGGTGAGACGTAATAAGCCTCAAGCGCAAAATGGAGCAAGTGAAATTAAATTGAGGGCGGCTCCGTGTATATGTGCGTATTTGTAGATACATGGTTCTCTTACCAGTCTGTGATACGTCCACGTAGAACAGGTACACGTGCCACAGGTAACGGTAGGTCTGATGGCTCGTATAGCCCTCTGTATCCACCCTACCCAGTCGCCTTACTGACTGGTAACAGGGTCGTGACTGTTCCAGCCAAAGAGGGAAAAGAAAACGAAAATGCCAAGGAAGAGGAACGAGAGAGGGACTCTCGATGAAGAGAGAGAGAGAGAGAGAGAGAGAGATAAAGGTGCGAAAGATCGGAAGAGACCAGTCGTGTCGACGGCAATGGCAAATGAATTGGCTTGCCGTTCAACCTGACCGACGGATCCATCCAGGCCGCAATCCGATTACCCGGCAGCCCCCACTTTCATATATCCTGCGAGTCACGCGCGGACACGTATGTGTAAACCTTAAGGGACCTTGAGGATTAAACGGAAAGCGCACCAGTCCCGAGTAGAACTCCAGCTCCGGCTACAAAAAAGATCTGATCAAGCATCCTGATTTTTTTTTCATGCCTTCATCAGGATTTTTTATCAAGCCCTGATCATTTTTATGACACTTTCCCTGATTTCTGATCTCGGTGAAAAAAAAATCAGGGCCTGATGAGGGTTAAAAAATCACGGCCTGATTAGGGTGAAAGGTGAAGGCCTGACATGCAAGAAGAGAGAAGTTCGCTATTGCTTCGGAAAGCACCATCTCATCACATTCTTCATTGCACTGTCGAAAAATAATTAAAATAGGATCTATTTAAATAGATCAGGTTTTTTTTTACTACGATTCTATTCGTTTCAAATATTTTTCTTTTAATATTCAATAGAATATTTTATAAGTCAAAAATAAATTGAAATACTTAATTTAGCGTTCGACAGCAATGATTTTGTATCATAATCTGTCATTTCCTGGTCTTCTAAATACCTACATATAGCTACGCACGCTGCCCCTATGGTACCGAGTGTTTGTAGCATGTCGGTGGCATAAGAGACCACGTCAATTCCTATAATTATTTATTGTACCATATAAAGTATATCAAATTAGTTTATATCATTATGATAACTAGAGTTTTATCGAATATCATGCTATACATTTTTCGAACATAACCTGTATATCTATAAAACTCCTCTCTCTCTCTCCGCTCCTCTCTACCCCCTCCCCCGTGTTTTGAAAACTATAACTTATGAGCTTGACATCAGTTCCAGTTATTTTCTAAAAAGACGGACCTCCAATGAGTTAAAAATTCTATAACCTAGCCAAGCATTGGTACCGTTGCCTTACGGGTTACGTTGAAGGTGTTGGGACCTGCACGACATTGAGTGCACCTGCCAGAAGAACGGTCCTCAAGGTTCAACGTCTTCAAAATCATTCTCCTCAGGCACGTGTGTACATCTATATACGACTGGTAAAATGATGAGAAAAGAAGAAGCGAAGTTGGTAGTCGGTTTCTCGCGCGGGGGACTAGCAAACGAGGCACTCGGTAAATTACACCCCCGTGCTGCGGTAAGTGGTGGAGAAGTGTTTTATATACACAGGGCGAGTACGGATCCCTATGCCCCGTGTGGCCGATGCCATGAGACCACAGCTCAAAACCTCGAAGTAAACTTTAGTTTTCATGGCCGGGCATTTGTCTGACGCATAATTCGGAGAGTTCATTCCCCGCAAAATCCCTGCCATATTTCACCCGCATCCCTTCAACCAGTGGGAAACGGCGGTGTGAGAGAGAGAGAGAGAGAGAGAGAGAGAGAGAGAGAGAGAGAGAGAGAGAGGAAGAGTCAGAGAGAAAGCAGAGGGAAACGAAGAAGCTCCGAACGGATTTCCTCTCAGCAACTAGAGTTCTTCCTCCCCGTCTCTTCCTCGTACCCACCAGCACCCCATATATCTCAAAATTCTTCTGCCAGTCTCTCTCCTCTCTCGCCCTCTCTCGCTCCCTCATATTGGGGCGGTTTCTCGTCGGCGAAGCCCGAATTTCTCGTATACGATGCTCACAGATCGCTGCTCCTCGTCTGCTCGAGTAAAACACGCATAATCCATACATTTAGGTGGCTACTTTGCCCAAATTACGTACCCAAAAATATACAAAAGGATCCCCGTGTATAACGCGCGTATACACGTATACGAACCAGCAGGCTTCACGCGGAGGGCCACGGAGGGCGGCGACCGAATCACTTTCTACGTATGTACATCGCGAATAATCTCGCTCGCAGAGCGTTCCATCTGCCCGGAGACGCTGTACAAGTCGCTTCCATACGGAAAAAGAGAGAGAGAGAGAGAGAGAGAGGGTAAGGGGAAGGAAAAAATTTATTACCGGGATTTCGCGAAGCTTCGGAAGGCTTGTGAACCGCGAATTTGTCTCGCGGAAATACAGAAATCAGTCAGGATCCAGTGATGTAGCTCCTTTGCCGAAATGGGGACTTTTATGCTCAAGTGCACTCACCTTCCTACTTTGAGACCGAGATCTCAACGATTTACATACTCACACACACCTACACACACACATCTGCAAACACGTACATTCGTACGCAGACCCAAACATATGGATACGTATCCCTACGATGACGTTGAAGTTTCCATCGTTGGAAGCCAACGATTTTTTTTGTGTTCATTTTTTGTTTCTTTGTTTTATGATTATCGAAAGTCTCTTTCTGAAAATTGAGGTCCTGAATGTCTTATGAGAATGCGTAGAAAGGTTTGAGTGATTTTTACATAGTAGAGTCGTGCTTTGTAAGTGCCGCGGGTGCTAAATTCAAGTTTGTCTAAACATCGGGCTGTAGGGTTTTTTAGGGGATGAAGGGGAATGGGGGTGGATTAATGCCAAAGTACAACCCCTACGAGGTTGGCGCCACTCGACAAAATGTTCAGAAAAATCCGGGCTTTCTTTTTGTTCACACCGCCGAAGTTGTGAAAGTTCATTTTGGGGGTGTAAAAGTGGGGGAAATTTTGAAAAAGAAGTTTTAATTCGATAACTCTTTGGAAAAAATTCATACAATTTTGGTTCGAATGGGAACATTGTAGCTCTTGAAAAGACGCGTCGATCAAGCCTTTGATCATCTCTCTACAGTAATATGAAATTGTTGAGGTATAAAAAAAAATTGTTTATTGAATAACTCAAAAACAATCGATTTTTCGGGAATGGTTTTAACGTACGAAATGTAGAGAATAATTTTCTCTATATTTTCGTTTCTATGGACCACCCTCGAATGCTGCTTTTCCAACCCCTTTCGGGGGTTGAAAATTTAAAATGAATTTCTGGAAAAGTATTGACTGAAAATAAAGAGATACGAGTTTGGCGCTGTGGACAAAAATGTAGCTGAGGGTTCAAGCGACAAATTGTTCCACGGTGGCGAATTCGTGCGGTCCATAGTTTTGCCACAATTTCATTTTTCATTTTCAACCCCCGAGAGGGGTTGGAAAATCAAAATTCAAGGGTGGGCCACAGATACGAAAACATAAAGAAAATTATTCTTCACATTTCGTACGTTTAAACCATACCCAAAAAATCGATCGTTTTTGAGTTATTCAATAAACTATTTTTTTTGTGGTATTTCAACAATTGTTTTGGGGACGAAAATTTTATCCGAGAATGATGATCAAATTCTCGATTGATGGGTCTTTTCAAGGGCTACAGCGTTCCCATTTGAACAAAAAGTGTACGAATTTTTCTTATAGAGTTTTTGAATTAAAACTGATTTTTCAAAATTTCAGCCCACTTTTTCACCCCCAAAATGAACTTCTACGACTTCGGCGCTGTGGACAAAACCAACGCCCGGATTTTTCTGAACATTTTGTCTCACGGCGCCCTCCTCGTAGGGATTATAGTTAGGCATCAATTCACACCCATTTCCCTTCAATCTCTAAAAAACCCCCGCGCCCTGGGGTGTGTATATATATATATTAAAGTGATTTCAAAAAATCGACAATTTTTTTCAAATTCCCTTATTGAGTAGTTGCAGTAAAGTGAAATAAGACGCCTGTAAAAATATGAGCCCTTGATATTAATATTTAGAGGTTCCTCGTCACGATTTTCTGTCTCCCGTGCTAATAACATGGAGAAAACTTTGCTCGTTACTTCTGAGATTTATAACTCGTCAAAGGGTAAACGCACAACAATGCCTGAAACACATTTCGATCGAGAACTGGACGTTCTATAAAAAAAGATCTCGTATCATTTTATAATAAATCTACTCTTTCGAAAGTTATTCAAGGTCAAATTCGAATTCACACTAAATTTAAAAAAAAATCCGCCGAAACTCATTCAAGACTCATCGCAGAATGTCGTAGAACTTTTTTTGTAGATCATGTCATTTTCTATAAAATCATGTCACTGAATAGTGAATAATTTAAAAATTCCATAGTTAAATAGTCAACGGCTTTACGGATTCATTTTCTCGATAAATATTGCCAATTGTCATGCCAATTGTTATGTTAACCAAAAATATAAATTAAAAAAACGCCAATTTTTATAAAGTACAAATTTCTGTTAATGTTTTTCTCTTGTTTAATTTGTATTATAATAATAATTATTATCAATCAATCAATCTCTGATTTGTCTCTCTCTCTCTCTCTCTCTCTCTCTCCCTCTCTCTCTCTCTTTCTACCTGCACGTATGTACGGACTGTAGCTGCCGAGAAAATCGTACACTCACTTGCTGATTAAGACCAGTCCAATTGGATCTCCGAACCGCCGCATAACAAGCCCCTACATGACGATGTCTGCAGCTATAGAAAGATTGGAATTTAATAAGAGATCGTCGCCGAGGAGGGCAAAGGAGAAAATGTTTCGCGACGTATATACGAATACGGCCCTTCACTTCCGCCTCTGATGGTACATACAGAGACCGGGGTGTTTTCCAACGCTTATTATCATGGAAAAACTTTTCTCATTCCGCCACTTGGAAAATTTGAAATGTACCTCCATGTGTGTGGGACGAGGTAAGACGACCTGACGCCCGCCACTTCGCCTTTCCACTTCCGGCTTCTCATCTACCGTATATATTGAAAAAACCGCAAAATGGAAGTGTTTGCTCGTCGAGGGTGGCGAAAGAAAGGGGAGGATTTGCTCTGTGGAAATACGAATGTCACGTGTGCCAGTGTGGCAACGAACGAGGGTGGCAGAATCTCGCACGGAGAGGCTTTGTTTTTCGGATTCTATAATTTTCATATAGAACACATGTGCGTACACTAGGGTGGCAAAATTTTAAGCTTTATTTTTTTTTCCTTTTTCTCACCATCCAATTATTTTATTTAAAGGAAAACAAAAATTGTCGCCGAAGCTGCGAGGGGTCAAAAAATATTTAGAGGTCGCTCAAGCCTCCCAAAAAATCACATTTTCATGGAACAAGGGATTTTTATCGTCCGCTTCTCACCTACGAATTTTACGCTTTATAATTTTTTAATTAACCTCGCGAAAGCTCTAGCCGGCCAATGAACATTTAGTGGTCTCTTCCGGTTACGAGCTAGTTAACTCGTTAAGTTAACACTAAAAGAGAGAGAGGATCGGATGAAGAAAAGATGGAGGAACAATAAGGAAGGAAGCAAGAACTCAAGAATCTTCCTGTACCGTCTCGAACTACATAGTGAGTTTTAAAATATAGACATCGAAATTCTGCTCAATTCACGATCTTTTGTAAGGAACTGTGCAAAGAATTTCTCAGAGGATCGGGCGTTTCATCGATGAATGTTACGGAATACTGATTTTTTTTGCATACCCGCAAAGAAAGTTCAGCTTCGAAGTTTCCGTAAGCCCTGAATCTTTGTCGAGAGGAAAAAAAAAACTTTTACCTAGACAATTTGACACAGTTGCTTGCGAAGTATCGGAAATTGGACTGGAATTTCATGGTCAATCAGAGCAGCGATATAAGCTGCGTCGGAATTCACGACTTTCCACAACATGGATTAAATAGCCTGTATTTTTTATTTTATTTTCTCTTGAAAACGATGTCCTCGAACTTACTGTGAAGCACAACTTTTATTGGACGTATTTCCGGTTACAAAAGATAAGTATCCTATAACATTGATCGATGAACGGCTCGACGCTCGTTACGGATTTTTTGTCTCTCGAAAAAGTGTCCCACCGAAAGCCACGAGCTTGAGCTTTTATCGAAAATATCCAGACCTGGGAAATGTGTTAAAAAAAAATCTTCGACCCTCCTTAACGGTGTCTGCAGGGAAGAAGAACATCGATTATTCTATCTTATTTCCAAATCGACATTTCCGACGCCTCGTGCGAGACATTTTCATTCCCGCGTACGTATAAAACTCGTCACAACCAGATATAATCGCCGCGGTGAAAAAATCTTCGATGAGTTCACGACAATTTTCCACCGCGAGCTTTTTATACGAGTGCGCGCGATGGGGCACATACTTTTTTTCTTCTTTTTTTTTGTCATCCACGCGGTAACCGGAAGCTCGAATTCTGCAAAAGCTGTCTCCGTGTAGAGAGCGCGGTGGAGCTTCTCACTCGTGGCAAATCTTCGCCTTACAGCTCGGATTATTTCTGGAATATCGGTACGCTCGCGTGCTCACCGGGAACGTTCTCTCGTGCACTGTGCCCGCCGCCGCTCTCGCGTCTTTCCGCTAGTTATCTTCACGGAGCCGTGAAAATAGCCGAGAGATAAGGCTCTTTGCTTTCTTTATCTTTCTCACTCCCTTCTTCCTCGCTGATGCTTTCTATCTTCGTTTTTCACTGTCTTCCCTTTCTCTCTCTTTCTCCCTCTTCCTCGCTCTGTCTCTCTCGCTTTTTCCCTCTCACTTGCTCTGTTATAATAGCTCTCACATCCAGTGAACTCGTGTGGAAAGCTTAAGCTATTTTAGTTGGAAAATCTGATAATTAGAAAAACTATATTGTTCCGAGCATGTTGGAGATGGAGACCTGAATGAGGGGAGCTTTTCTCCCCCTCTCTCTCTCTCTCACACACACACACGCGTGCACACACACACACACACACACACACACACACACACACACACACACACACACACACACACACACACACACACACACACACACACACACACACACACACACACATGTACTTATGGGGAAAGGAGAAGCGTCCTTGAATAGAACAGTCCTCGAAATGCCCTTTACATGAATATGACGACATCCCTTTGAGAGTGCTTCCAAGGGCATCAAGGTTTCTATAATGTTGGGTTTGGGGACATTGAGGACGATGGGAAAATAATAATTCGACACAGTCTATGTGTATCCGTAATAAACACATCTTGGGTAGAAAAAAGTATTTGCACACGTAACTAGTGAGCTATCGGATAAACCATTCTTTCACCCAATAGGTTGTTTCAGAAAAGCTAAGCATGTGAATATTTTTTTTGATCCCTGTATTTTTAATCTACAATGGGGATAAAACACATAATATTGAAGGGATGATTGAACGTGTACATCTACGATAGCTTCTCTGAATAACGCGTCGAAAGAAAGAAGAACGTTGTCGTAGATTGTTTGCTCGACAGCTTGTTTCAAATGTAAATATAAGTGAATATTAAGGGGTCTGTATAGGATTGGAATTTTGGGAAGATGATTTTTGATTACTTACAAGGAACATCTTGCTCAAGTGTCCGCCTTCGATGTTGTTGAAACTCATGTATGTGATAGAGCATTGACAATTATTTGACAATTTGAAAAGTTTTTAAGGGAGGAAACCACCCTTCAATGAAAGGCATATCACTCCTTAGTTAAATTTTTTTCTCAATACTTTGGGTGGATTTTTTATAGCTTTACATAAGAACAATTTTGGATTTTGTTGAATTCAGATCGGTGGACTGTTTGTGGGTAAAACTGCAACCCCTCGACGCGCCTTTGTTTGAGGGGCGGTTTCTCCCCTTAAAAACATTTTTCTGCCGATAAAAAAAAATAAGTGTCTAATAGTTTTCAATTCTTTATCACACACATGAGTTCCAATAAAATCGAAGGATACTCAAGTGATGTTTCTTGTTAGTTGCATAGCCTAGGGTCTTAAGTTTCATTTGGAATAATGATTTCGTAACCAAACGAAAAATTGACCGAGTTATGACGATCTTTGTGAAGGGCCAGATCGCCAAACGGCTCGAAACTATCTTTTATGAAACGATGTCAGTCGTATTTTGAAATCTATTCGTCCGATTCACCTCAAATTCAGACGAGGATGCCATTTTCTATCGTATATCGGGCGAATTTTTTCATATGTTCATCGATTTATTCATAACAATTTATTAGAGCTGTTGTTTTTGGTCGAAAACCGAACTACCTTTATGCAGCTTGCCAATTTCGTAATTTTCAACATTTCAAACGAGTATCCGGTCGTATGAAAGTTTCATCATCATACTAGTAGTCCTTTTTTTATTTTTCGTTTTACATCATCCTAGTTGCCAGAACGAACAGAGAAAAAAAGAAAGAGCAGAAAAATCAAAGATAAAAGGGCGAAAGAGAAGAGAATGAAAAAAGAACCACCTACACCAATAGGCCATGCAGCGCGACAGCATTTTATTTAAATGATAAAAACTCAATTCAATTTAATTCAATAGCAATAATAAATCATCGTTAATAAATATTTTTCAACAAAAAAAAAAATTAATCTCCACCAGCCTATGAAATTTACGAATTTTCATGATTACCACTCCTGGCCTACAAAAACACTCGCACACACTCACACGCGAAGTATTCTTTCACTGATGCTAAAAATCGAAAAAAGTTCGAAAAAAAGTCCAACGAAAACGATAATTTCTGACGTATTAAGGTTGTCCCCAGGAGAATGTCTTGCATTGTTCCGAGTTCCAACTTTCCCTTTGCGCCCATCTGACGGAAGGTGAAAGAAAAAACTGCGGTGCACTTTGCGTTAAAGACGTGACGAGTTTGAAGCCCCGCGGCACCCAAGTGCGCAGAGGGAAGAAGGACGAAACAATCGGGGATTACACACACACACACACACACACACACACACACACACACACACACACACACACATGTCTGTATACGTTCGAGAGGCAAAATCAGCGAGCTGCTCGCGTTGTTGCTCGAGGAGAGACACGGAGCAGGCGAGAGATGAAGAGACATGAAAAAAAGCTTCGCGGTACCTCTCGTCTGAAAGCTTTCTTTAAATGCTCGGCTGTAACAGCTTCTGGCAGTACGAGAAAACGAGCTTATATCCACCTGATGAGAATGGCTCGGGATGTAGAGCGAGAAAGGGAGAAAAGCTCAGTGGGAAGGAGATAAAGATGGAGCGGCAGAGAGAAAGGCAGAGAAAGAGAGAGAGAGAGAGAGAGAGAGAGAGAGAGGAAGGGAGGAAGAAAGTGAGATACAAAAGACGTACACGCCAGAGCACGAGCAGTGTGAAGCAAAAGCTGGCATGAGACGTAATAAAGAAAAAAAAAAACAATATGACCAAGAAGGTGGAATAGATCTAGCTTGTGTTGCAACCCCTACCTTTGGATCAGACGAGGTACGGTAAAAAAGCGGTCTCTGTTCCGCCGACACTCTTTCTTATCCAGGCTCCTATTCATCTCTCTTCCGCAGTCTCTCTCTCTCTCTCTCTCTCGCTTCTTTTTCTTCACACCTTGAGTAAACTGACCCCTCCTCCACATTCATCCCCTTTCGTCTCTCATATAGTTTCGATACGCCTCCGCTCTCACTGTCCATCACCACGGGGTTTCTCTCTCCCGGGATTTCGCGTCGTTCCCTCTCTGTATCTATTTTTGTACTACGATTGTTATAGCTTTTTCAATTTTTATTTCCGAGTGCGTTATTCTTATTATTATTCACGGGTCTTTAGATACAAGAGTTGGAAACTGGCCACCCCTTATGGGTAGTACCAATAATAATAATAAGAGCCTTTATATTAATTTATATAATAGTAATTAATTAATTTAAAAAATCATATTTATTAATTAATTTACCAATATTATTTATTTATTTATACATCAAGTTATATACATGTTAGTATTAATGTTATTTATATTAATTTCAGTTGTTTATTTCGCAATATTGTATTTTTGTCACCATTCACCATAATTTTTTGTATCCTTATGTTTCTTGACATTGAAATTTGCATTTTTGAGATACAACGATTTATTCTCTTCATTTTTTAAAAAGTCCTTTAGTTTCTTATTGTCTACATTTTTTAGACATTGTGGTTGTAAATCTCGAATGAGAATACGTAAAAGTAATCCAGTGATTTTCATAGCTTGAATAGACCAGAAAGAAATTTTCTCGGGTACACAGAATTAATTGTTGTCCAAAATTCAACCTATTTTTTTCATTCATTATGGCTTCTATGTACTAATTGCATGTGAAGAACAACGGACCCAACCGCACTAACAGTAAATTAAGTTTTCCAAAACAAAAAATAATCCGATCTAATAAGTAATCCAATAGTAACTATTATTATAATCGTAAATAACAATGAATAAAAACAATAATAAATAGTAAACAAATAATGACAATAAGTAGAAATAAATAATAATAAATAATAATAAATAGTAGTATAAATAATGTAATAAGTAGTCTAAACTCTATACTTCCGTAGCTCGTATCGAGCCCATACGTCGCTGCTGCTTGTTTTTATATTCGTTACGCCTTCCGTACACAGCCCGTGTATCCACAAGGGGGGAGCAAAAGTTCTGTGTATAAACGACGGATTAAAAGGGAGGATTCTTTCAAAGAACAACCCTCGTCGCGCGTCCTTGGAGGAAGAAAAATGAAAAACGTCGAGCTCTCACGGGACTAAAGAGAAGGCGAGTAAAGGGGGTGGCTCGGTTTTGTCAAGCTATTCCACCTCGGTGCTCGCGTCGCTTGGTCCTTGTGCGTTTTGTCTGACGCTGCCATAAATAGCTACGCAAAGGGAAGAAAAAAACTACCCATCGCCCGTTCCCCTGACACGTCTTTTTCGCAAGTTCGCGGCACCTTTTGCGCTCGACGCCACGCGAATTGCACCCTGCTAGAAGTAGGACACTGCTTGAAAAAAAAAAATAGCTCGTCCACGCCCTATTAACTAGATTATGAGTAAACGTAAGATTACAATAGTGGGGTATTCTTTAGATTCGAGTAACGCCAATTGGAATTATATTGTATGGGGTCTGACTTGTGGAACAACGAGGCATAAATACAATATTTGCTTAATTTTGGAGTGTCAAAAATGACATTTTTCATTGCATAGTTTTGTAGCCTAGAATGCTATGTTTGATTTGCAACAAAAATTTTGTACACTGAGAAAAAAGAATCGTTGAATGTGCAAAATGCATTTTGTTGTCTCGAAATTTTGTTGTTTTAAAAGTTGCTCAGACATGCTAAATAAGCTAGAGTTCACACCACCATACTATTTTACCACCAACTATACTGTTTTGTTATGCCAATCAAAAATCAAGTTGAACGTATTTAAAGATACATTTTGTTAAACCAACTGAATTTTGGATGGATGAACGAATTTTTTAAAACTAAATATAATAATTTCACCCCTTCGACTGCACACTTCCACCACGAACCCCTGACTGCATGTGGGGTCGATCGGACCCCAGACGTTTTTCAGATTGTTGTACTTCGGTAAATATGCATTTTTTTCTAGAGACGTTTTTTGTAGTCAATGAACCTTTTTCATGGCCCAAAATTTATTAAAAAAAAAAATTTTAGTGCCCAAACATTCGTTCAAAGTGGAAGATGCGTTGGAAAATACGTACTTTCGCGAAAAAGAAAGTTAGGTAAACGTCCCAATTATTGAACAGCTAACGATCTGGGGCATTGAATTCTGTGGGAAAAAAATATAAAATCAAGAAAAAACCATCACTTTCATGTTCAAATGATACTGTGATATTTTTACTTTCGAAAAATCAGCCCTTAAATTATTTTTAAATGATTTCGAATGAAAAAAAGAATAACAATGTGAAGCATGCAAATGTCCCAATTATTGAACACTGGAAGTGCCTACGTCCCTAATATTGAACAGCGAGTCCCAGTTATTGAACACTCTCGAGAATTCTTTTTCCGTTCTGAAAATATTATTCTGAGTACAATATTAAGAAATAAAAGCAAAATCAAATATTAAATAATCTTCTATTAATCACGTAAAAATACAAAAACATTTGGTTTATTTTTGCTTTTCAACTCGAACTTTATTTTATATTCCTTTTCAGCTTCCTCGTTTCTATGTTCTGTTTTTGTTTGATTTTGTCGCAGCTTGGCTCCCTGAAATATCGGAGAGCAAAAAATATTGATTCTTACATTCGTATTTTTAGGTCGAATTTAGGTTATATTTTCTTTTTACTTTTCTTTTTATGTTTATTGCACGAAAATACAAATAAAACATATGTATGACGATCTCAGAGTTATTATTAAAAGAATAAAGGTAAGTTTATTCAGGAACTTACAGTTTTTGTTTGAATAAATCCGATTCACACGATCTGTCACACGTTAACTGTCTCGATGTTGTGATGGGTTTAATGACGCCATCTTGGAGAATTCAAGTGTTCAATAATTAGGACACACTGCATTTTCTATGTCCCAATGATGGGACACCGTATTTTTTAACAAATAATTAGTTACATTTTTTAAAATTGTTATTTGTTAGAAATTTTATGAGGAACCCGAAACGCCTTTCCTTTTTGAGATGCGACAGTTTTTGAATTTTTTATGCCCTTACGCATGAAGCGACGCGTCTTAGCAAAAACGATAAGTAGTTACCACGAGACGTCAAATCGGGTCACCGTTGCTGATTAAATAATTTTTTTCTCTATTAATTAAAGCTTTTTTTGCACAAGTAAGGTAACATTCCGGTAGCTAATAGTTCCATATATGTAATGAAATTTTTATAAATAAGTAAATGCATGCAGGTGAATGAGGAATAATAAAAATACAAGATAGTGTTCAATAATTGGGACATTTACCTTACGTATGCGAAAGGGAGATGCGTAGAAAAATAAGTATTTTCACGAAGAAGAAAATGGGCTCAAAACGACCCAGTATGCAGTTGAAGGATTAATGTCGATTAATAGTATAATAATATAGAGTGAATTTTCAGATGTGCATAGTCGTACTCCATTCTATGCAATGCAATGTGTCAAATATTGAAAGAGAACAAGTTTCGACCTTCATTGATCGACTGGCAGGTTGCCCCGGGAGCGTGACTTGCCAAAAGTATTTTGACATAGCAGTTTAACAGCTATAATTTCACGATTGTCTAGTAATTGGCAAATTATTTTTTTCTCGCGCGAATTTCACGGACTTTTCAGTATTTTAGCTCAGTACTTAAAATTTTTTCCTGCACTCATCTTGCTGCGAAACACGAATAAAACTAAACAAGAGCGCGTTTCTATAAAAACAAGAACGCCTTTTCATTAAAAGCAATACTAAACCGGCCAACTTTGGATTTACTTACTCAAGAAGTCTGATGAGCTCGAAATTCGAATACTATCTTTTATCGCATATTTGTATAGCCTAGGGTTCCAACTTTAATTTGCAGCAAAGATTTTGCAAGAAATTGTAATAATTGACCGAGTTATGTCGACATCTGTGATGGGTTAGATCGTCCACTGCGCTACGGCGATTTACCCGTTTTTGCATTTTTTTTCCCTCGAAACTATGTCTGATAAAACGGTGCAAGTCGTCTTTCAAAATCTATTCGTCCTTTTCACTTGAAACTCGGACTAAGCATAGCTGATCACATATTTTTATCCATTTGATAATAACACATGGTTAAATTTGTTTATTCTGGTCGGAAATCGATCTTACTTTTTCTAATGTCATTGAAATTTTCATCGTTGGAATGCACCGGAAATATATTTTTTTCGTATTCCCACATTTATTTTGGCACATTCAAGCTACGAAAATCACCGAAACATTTTTGACAATCCGCATGAAAAATGTATAACCAAAAGCTGCAAAAAATCTTTTAAACAATGCTTCAAATAAAGAAATGAAAACATCAAAAAGAATTTCCATTGCATTCCTACGATGCAAACTTGGACACCATTTTTTTCTAGAACTCGCCACTTTTGCTAATTTTCACAATTTCAAACAAACAAAAAACATCCGAACATCCAAACCTTCCATTATTACACTAAAACTACACATTTGTATTTTCCATTTCAGATGCCCCCAGTTTACAGACCCACCCACAGCGATTGGCCATGCAGCAACGGTGACACTGTCTTCGCCAAACGACATCATCGTTTATCAACATTTTTCAAAACAAATAAACGTCAACTTTCCTACACATTGATTATTCGTGAAATCCCAACCTCGCCACCCGAATACTCTCATCGGAAGCTAATATTTTTCTCAATTCAGCTTGATCCAACCCCCGATCGAAAAAATGAGCTCTAATCGCAGACATGCGTTCGAAATGAACGGGGAATACACCCCGGTGTCTTGTCAAAGGAGAATATTTGTGACTCGCAAATTGTGGCGCGAAATTCAGCCGCGATGTGCTCGCCGTGACCAAACTTTCCCCGCTTGATGCTGAAAACTTGCGGAAACGTCGACGATATCGGGGGACTTTTTATTGCCCGAGGAAGAACTTGTCAGCGACGATGAAGTCGCTTCATGAAAGAAGACGATAAATAAGGAGGCAAGGGAAGTGGGAATGATTGGATTTCAACTGGAAAATTCAACTACCGGAGAGGCGCAAATGTGTGTATTGTTGGGGGTGTGTGTATGTGTGCGTGTGTGCGTGCGTGCGTGCATGTGTGCGTGCGTGCGTGTGTGTGTGTGTGTGTGTGTGTGTGTGTGTGTGTGTGTGTGTGTGTGTGTGTGTGTGTGTGTGTGTGTGTGTGTGTGTGTGTGTGTGTGTGTGTGGGTGGGTGTGAGTGAGGGTGCGTGTGTGTGTGTGTGTGTGTGTGGGTGCGTGTGAGTGAGGGTGCGTGTGTGAAGGTGTGTGTGAGGGTGTGTGTATGTATGTGTATGGGTATTGGTGTATGTGTGCGAAACTGTTCTTAACTTCGAATTCTCCTTCTCGTTACGCCTTCACAACTTATACCTATCGCCTACCAGGCTACCTAGGTAACTTGCCAAGCTGTCCGCGATCTCGACACTAAACTAGTAGTAACATCCTTTATATAAAATATATATATATATATGTGTGTATGGGCATAGTACACCCGAACTTGAGTCACGGGTAACTTTTAGACTAATGGAATTAGCGGACCCTCCACCGAGAGGAAGACGCTCGTCGCCGATCCCACAAGGATAAAGTAGCACGCGGGGGCGAGGGGTTTGAAGGCGTTGCATAACAGCCCTCTTCCGTCAGGCTCCCTTGCAACAAAACGCTCGCCGAGAAGGGTTCTCTCTCTTTTAACCGCAATCGTCGCAGATTTACGCTCACTCACTGCTCCCACCCTTCGTCCAAGTGAGAAACTATTTCGTCGTGAAAATAGAACTGTTCTCGCGAGACTCTCTCTCTCTCTCTCTCTCTCTCTCTCTCTCTCTTGCTCACCCTCTCGCTCACTCTGGCTCTCCATCCCTTGCTTTTATTTTGCCACGAGAGACTCCGTCGCCTGTCCTAGCTTGTACATTCTGTCGCTCCATACTTTCACCCTTGATTGAATCGTTTTGTCATGAAAATGGAGCGTCACAAAAGACCTGGCATCTTTGCCTACTCCCGCTGCCCTGAAACTCCGTCGCCACCCCCCCCCCCCCCAACCCCCTCGCTTTCTCGTCCAATCTTTTGCCCTCCGAGGAATAGAATTATCAATGAAATCCGTGGGGAGTTGTTAGATTTCGCTCCGCAGGGAGACGGAGCGACAGGGACAAAGGGGCCGAGATGGAGAGCCACCGAAGAAATTGTGTTAGGAAATAAGAGGGACGGAAAAGAGAGAGGAGAGAGAGAGAGAGAACTCTGAATCCCGGAACGAGACACATTTTCTTCCACAAGCGACTTGACGTGTTTCTCCTTCTTCGTTCAAATTTCGAGCCCACCCCGCCGACGGTATTATTCCAGGCTACAGCTGTGGAAAAAAAAGGAAAGACGGAGAAATAAAGGATCGGTCCAATATGACAGGTCCGACAAGACGAGCACGATAGGGGTTGGCGTGGGCGGGTCGGACAGAGCGGGGATGGCACAATCGTTTGGTATAAGGCTTTTGAGAACTTAAATAATTCATCGTGTTCTCTATAGGCACGACAGGCCCTTACGGTTTCTCTCTGCACATATACACGGATACGTTTAGATAGAGCAAGGTGATTGAAGGATATTCGACTTTCAGGACCGTTCTCACAGTAGCCAATTGTCTCCGAGCTCAATATTGTGCAAAGCCCAACGGTTTCAAAAACACCTTTAGACAAATGGATGCATACGTGTATGGAGCTCATTTCAAGGACCATCTTAGCGACTGAATCATCGAGGCGTATGGGAAAAAAAATTGAGCACCATCTGCGAAACAGCCAATCGTGCTGGTATCCAACATAACGTAGGCGTAATGAGTTTAAGTTAATCTTTCCCTATATACACATATATGTATGTATGTTTTTGTGTTCGTGTGTGTATGTGCTTATAGCGGAGTTGAAGCCGGAGGATGGTGGCTGACGATCGAGAAGTCACAGACCGAAAAACGAGCCCCCCGTGTACGCTCTTCCAGTAGTATACTACCAGTCCGGTCAAACGAACAGACAAGCAAAGTTTTATATGCCTATATGTGTATGTGTATATGTATATATTATACATGTGTGTGTGTGTGTGTGTGTGTGTGTGTGTGTGTGTGTGTGTGTGTGTGTGTGTGTGTGTGTGTGTGTGTGTGTGTGTGTGTGTGTGTGTGTGTGTGTGTGTGTGTGTGTGTGTGTGTGTAGCATATAAATATATTTATATGTACATCTATAATGTATATACATATATACGAGGGTGGGGTGAAAAGTTTCCTGCCTGACCAAGAGATGGTGCCACTAGGTCTAGTTTTGGAGCGGCGTCCTACAGTACCATTCCTACCGAGCTTGTATGTACAGTTTCAGCCCAATCGCTACGTTAGTTTGCGTTTGAGAGCACATTGCGCGAGACGCTTTCGTTGTTTTCGTAAAAATGGAAAAATTGGAAAAACGTGCTGTCATTAAATACTTCCATTTGAAAGGTTTTACACCAAAACAAATAAAAGAAGAGATGGATTCAACACTAGGAGACTCCTCCCCATCATATTCAACTATTAAACAGTGGGTTTCTGAATTTAAAATGGGTCGTGTGAGCACCTCTGACGAGCCTCGCTCAGGACGGCCCGTTGAAGTCACAACTTCAGAGATGATTGAAAAAATCCATAAAATAGTGTTGGAAGGCCGCAGGTTGAAAGTGCATGAGATAGCTGAGACCTGTAGGATGTCAGCTGAACGTGTGCGAAATATTTTGCACAACCATTTGAACATGGAAAAGCTGTGTGCAAGGTGGGTGCCGCGTTTGCTAACGCTCGACCAAAAACTGCTTCGAAAAACCATTTCTGCCGACAATTTGGCGCTGTATAGGCGTAATCCAAACAAATTTTTGCGTCGATTCATAACTGTTGATGAGACATGGGTCCACCACTACACTCCTGAAAAAGATTTAAGAGCAACGACGAAGTTATCGAAGCTGTAAATCAGTATTCTGAGGAGCTTGACGAATTTACGTTCAAAACTGGTATAACTAAATTAGAACACCGTTATGAGAAATGTATCACTGTTGATGGAGATTATGTTGAAAAATAAAGCAAAAAAAAATTTGTAAACATCATTTTTCTTGATTAGGCCGGAAACTTTTCACCCCACCCTCGTATACAGGGTGTCCTGTTGTGAATGGATAAGCCTGCAACTGATGATACGTCGGATCATATCTTACTCTATGCTGGAATTTCAGTTCAGTAAAAGTCTCATAGTTTTCGAGATTTTCGACAGTATGTTACTATTTAAAAAAAAAATCATCCGCTTTTGATTTTCCCATGACATTTCTACAAATCTACAAATAACTAAGCAACTTTTTAAAGTAACCGGCACGATATGCGTAGTACATTTCTTTTACACCGCAGGCTATCAAAAACAGATCTACGAATTGGTTTGTATGAAAATTCTGCATAAGATCTTTTTTCATAACGTTTCCTCGTCATTTACGGTTAAAAAGACAACTTTTCTAGATTACACAAATAACAAAGAGTAATTTTTTAAAACCGGGTCAAAAAAAATTATCATTTGTAGAAACGGCATACGAAAAACCAAAAGCAGACGATTTTTATCTCGAAAACCGTATGACTTTTACTGAACTGAAATACCAGCATGTAGTAGGACATGATCTGACCTAGGGTTGGTTGCAGGATTATCCGAACGTAACAGAACTCCTTGTAGAGGGCGCCCCCAAAAGTGCCGTCCAAAGGGAAAATCTAGATGCCTTGGATCAACACTTATCCGAATACACCCTTATATATGTTCTACGAACTTTTTCAGTTTTCGAGAAAAAGTAGGCGAGAATTTTATTTATTTTTTATTTATCTATATCATTGGTTTTTATTTATTTTTTTTACATTTTGTATATGTAATCTCTTAGTTAGCCACTTAAAAATGCTCTCTTGTCGAAAACTTAGGTAACCTCTCAAAAAATAATATTTAGTCGAAAATTAAAACATGGGGATGATTCGGATAGGCATCTAGATTTTCCTTTTGGACATCGGTTTGCCCGCCACCCTTTATAGATTCATATATATATATATATATAGGTATGTATATGCCTGCGGGGGAGAGAAAGCAGTTTTCATTTATTTCCTCTGGATAGTCTCGTCGCGAGAGCTCGTCCGGTAGTCCACCGAGAGTTACGCACGCGTGTGGCATATTGAGATGAGGGTTCACCACCATATATACTGGACCGGGGATCTAGGAGAATAAGAGCATTGCCCGACCTGGAAAGAATCATCCCCTTGGGATCATTTCGCAACCTGTTTACCTCTCTTCATTCCGCAATATCTCTTATACAACGAGGGAACTTTTGTCGGTGCGGTGAACGAGGAATCGGAAGACTTATTTCGTGGCTTTACGTGAAATCGTAGTTTATACGAAGTCCATTTTATTGCCGCTATATACAAATATATATATATTGAATTCGCAGACACAATGGTGGGTCAAGGTGAATCAAAGTGAAATATCACCATACCTCGATACCCCCCACATGACGAGAGCTCAATTTATTCGAATAAATTTTCTTTGGATTACGTATTCCCGCGTTATTCTCGTACTTGTCCTGCTACGGTTGCCGGGGGTCTGATAAAATGAAAAGTTGCAATGGAACTGCGATATGTATGGGATTTTACTCACCAATAATACGGGTTTGCGCAAGTATGCGAAGTTTCGGAAAACAGACTCACCTGAAAGCAGAAAAAAACGACGTTATTGACGAGTGAATGATTCTGCCACGGTATGTTATTTGTATTGATCAGCCAGCTGATATATTATTGAAAAATACCAATCTTACTGAAATCAGTAATATTAAAAATGGGCTAGTTGTGTAGGATAGTTCGAGAGGTAAAGTGGCAGAGTTTCGGATTAACACGTTGCTGGTTATGTTAACTTTGCAGAAGTATGGGGAGAGAGAGAGAGAAATTGATTGATTGATATGATTTATCATGCCCCAGTGTTACTTTCGGGCAAATAAGGATACAATTTTAAAGAAAATAATGTACACAACTAATATAACAATCCATTCTAAGATGATATCAACGCAACCTTATAAGACCATAAGGCTGGATTAAATAATGAGAAAAACAATTAAAATATATAATCATTACATCTATAACATGAATAATAACAATAATGATAATGAATAATACATAATGATAAACCATAAAATAAAACCTTGGAATAATAATAATAAGCAAATTAAGCAAAATAATAAGAACAACGCAATATGACAAAATTATATAAAATACATGAAGAGATAACAATAAAATGATAAACTTAATATGAAAACTTAATACTTAATGATGGTGTACAATGTGCATAGCTTAATAATAAGTAATAACCACTTAACGCTAGTATTGATAATGCGATATACCAGTTAATTCACGTAGTATAAGAATTTAAATTTGTTGAAAAAAAAATTAAAAAAATAATAATAATAAAATAAAATAAGAGAGAGAGGGGGAGACAGGGAGAGAGAGAGAGAGAGAAAGTGAGAGAGAGAGAGAGAGAGAGAGACTCGAACGCGGTAAAATGTTGACAAGCCTTATAACGAGAAAGCAAGTGTAGTAAAGAGTAAAGACCTAGAGCTGTCGCGATCAAGGGGTCTAAACCCCCGGTGACGGTCCCCCCCTCCTGGGGTGAAATCCGAGGATCCCCGTCAATTCATAAATAATCGGGGCGCGGGCGCTTGCGTTTCTCATCGAGGCTGAAATAAAAATGAAGATGGCTATGCCCGGGTGTCGCCTTCTCCTATTCGCTTTACAACGTGAATATATATATATATATATATATATATATATATATATATATATATATATACTTTTTTTGCTAAATCTTCGTCAACGTCTTTGGGGACGCGTCGAAAATGGAGGGTTGGGAACTGTCGTTCCCTCGTCGTCTCTTATACAAATGTACAGAGGACGGACAATCGAGACGGGAAAAGGAAGAACTCAATGCGGGTGAAAAGTGCCGAGGAAATGAAAAAAAAGAGAAACAAGGACAGAAGGGAGAATAAAATTGCTCCGGTAAGGAATTATTTTAGCGAGGGTGTGTCATTTATTTCCGGCTAGAGGGTCGAATGACGTAAGCTATAAATGGAAACCGAGATGAGGGAAGAAGCGCCTCTCTCCTATCACTGCTGATGCGATTTCGGTGTCCAACCTACATCACCATGCGGCCCCGTTTACCTACTCAACGAACGAATTGCGGCAGGAGAGAGAGAGGAGAGAGAGAGACAGAGAGAGAGAGCCCTGTGTCTTATAGGGATAGAAAGGTGCTGAGAGAAATTGGGGTCCGAGGGAACTAAACCAAACTGTCGCATTGTTAATTCACGTGCTGATGCACCTGCGAAGTTTCGGAGGCACAGAAATCTCCGACGGTACTCCGAGATAGTAAATAATCTCGTTACTTAGACATTTTCCTATTTGTTTGTATCCAGTTGCGCTTCGTCCACCTATGAACGTGACGTACTTTTTTCTCCTCAACCTTGCCCTTCGTCATCCTACCCTACATTGCCCTCGCACGTGGCAATACTCCGAGTGCGCAAACCTGTATACTGAAAGGAATATCATTAGCCGACCTCGCCCCTGAGACGATACGTTTGACACTTGGGGGCGAAAGATGTCTCCAAGCTCTGACAAATTGTTCGACGTGGGCGAGTGTCATCGCGCGTGATATCCCAAGTCTCAAAAGGTATGCCAATTTGATCCTGTTGGATGTGCTCCTGCATAGAGTTCCACATAGAGTTCTTTTTTGATCGGATGACTTTTTTTTTCTTCCTTTGTGTTAATTTCGACCTACCGAAAATAAATGTAAGCCCCAATTTCATCGTGACGACAACTGCCAAACGTTGGAATTGACAGAAAACGAATGATAATCCTACTTGAATTATATTGAGCCTAATCCCGATCCCGGTGCCACTTGTCCGAGACTGAGGAAGAAACAGGATATGCGACAAAATCTAAGAACTTTTCGAGAAGTGGAATACATACGGTGTGTGTAAATATAATATGATAAATAGAATAATTTTCATATTCACTGAAATGTATAAAAATGTAAAGTGAAATTACAAAGAATGAATAATTATTTTAACATTCAAACACAATCCCATGAATGTAACGAATTCAATATCCACTTTAAGGCGTTACCCCCACTTGTAGCGCAAAAAAGGCCTTTTTCATGAATTTTTTTAAAGAAAACTACAAAACTTTTTTAATCGATCAATATACCATCTTAAAGAACACATCTTGAAGAACTTTCAGTAATTTTTTTATTGAAAAATATTACATTGTTTAGTGGCAAATGGCCGTCAATGAAATAATGTTTTTATATAAATGGTTTGCGGTTACCAACATTGCGGCGAAGTGGATCATGTGAAAAAAAAATGGGGATGGATTTAGTCAAATATAAGTATAAACTAGTCTTTAATCGAAGGATTTTAAAAAATATTCATTTTTCACAAAATGGCGGACAGTCAAAGTTAATGGTTCGATTTTAACGAAAAAAAGCGGCCGTTTTTTTGCTATAAAACGGCCATTTTTTTCGAAAAAAAAAAATCGAACGATTAAAGACTACATTTTTATGTATTAAATAAGCCAGCAATATTTCAAGAAGATCGGTTCATTAGTGTTCGAGTAATCTTGGTCACCGACTTCAGAAATGCCATTTTGAAAAAAACGCGTTTAAAGTTTCAATTTCCGGTCGTTTACACAATGGATTCTTCTCTTTCAACGCTCATATCTCAGTCAGTTTTGTTCGAATCGACTTGAAATTTTTAGGACATATTCTCAGATACTTATACTTCAAAAAAAGCAATAAAAAAAATCGATTTTTTCAAAATCGCAAGTGGGGGTAACTCCTTAAGGCATGCAATATAACGTACGGATAAATATTATATAAAAATTAATATTTAAGTACATCTTTGTTTATATGATAAATTCAATATTCAATCCGTGTGCATATGTGTGGTTAAAAAAATCTAGTTTTTTTCTGAACGGAAAATTGAAGTATGTTAAGAAAAAGAAAGTTTTGCAAAATTTGAAGGTTCTAAACAATTTTTTAGTTAGTGCTCAAACGCCTTTTTTATGTTTTCTTTTCGTGATTCTCGGAGTATTAATTTTTTTTTATCTCGATGCAGAAAATGTTATTGCGTGATCCAATGTAAGTCTTGATTTAATTTTTTCTGTAGCAATACACAATTATATTTTAATATTTTAATATTTTTTTTACCATAAACAATTTGTATTTGCAGAATAAGAATCAATATGTGTTGTGAATCGTTGTGAAAATTATATCAACCACTTGATGAACAAGAACACGGTGTTTGCATCACTGAACGTCTAACAAGTATGCGTGTTCTTTTTTTGGAGTAATATGTTGTTTTGGACTAAGCAAACAAAGTCATACGGATTGGAGAGTTACAACTCGCGGGACTGTTGACGCCATTGCACCTTCGCTTCTCTGACTGTCCGTGAGTTCTTTTCGCAATTCGTTTGACTGTTTCCAGAAAAACCCATCCTTTTTGCGAGATGGGAAGTTATTATTCGGCTTGATTTTCGGAGTAATTACGTAAGTTTTTCATCAATCACATACTGTGATCCAGAATACATATTTTTTTAAACATCGTTTCGAATCATTATTTTTATTGAAACTACTTGAAATGCAAACGACCTGCTTATGTTAATTTAGTAAATGCTACAGGGCTAAAAAAGTTTTGAGACAATTATATTATTATGATGTCTATTGGCGGGGAAAAAAATTGACGAAAAATCGAAAGCAAAAAAAAAATTAAAAGTAGTTTGAGCACTACCTAAAAAAATGTTTAGACCTCTCAAATTTTGTATGAATTACTTTTTCATAACGTAGTAACATTTTCCATTGAGTACCGCGAAAAAACAATTCATTTTTTTAACCACCCTAGTGTGTGTGTGTGTGTGTGTGTGTGTGTGTGTGTGTGTGTGTGTGTGTGTGTGTGTGTGTGTGTGTGTGTGTGTGTGTGTGTGTGTGTGTGTGTGTGTGTGTGTGTGTGTGTGTGTATAAGTATATATATCTTCTTTTGTTCGCCAGCCCCTCATGTATGAATACATACATAAAATAAGTACTTTTACATTTAAGGCCTTAGGCCACTCTAGAGGCCGAAAAAAATAGGCTTTTCGGGGATTTTTTTTTCAGAAAAACTACAAAATAAATCGAGATTACAAAAAAGGGTCTTCATCATACATATCACTGACTGTATACAGTAATTTTTTTCAAGCGATTAATTTCAAAATGGCGGGTGTGCACCGTTTATCTCAAAACTGCATTTTTTAAGTTGGCCGGAAACATAACTCAGACAATTTTCAACCGATTCACTTGAAATGTTGAATATATCTTGAAAAATACATTGTCTACGGAAATACCCAGGATTTTTTTTTTATATTGCATAGTTCTATTGTCATTAATAATTACCTGTCGATTTTTTAGACAAATTTTTCGAAAGAAAAATTTCGTCAGATTATGTTAATAACAAATGAACTATGCAATACAAAAAAAAATCCTACGTACTTCCATAGACCATGTATTTTTCACGATATATTAAACATTTCAAGTGAATCGGTTGAAACTTGTCTGAGTTATGTTTCCAGCAAACTCAAAAAATGTCCTTTTGAAATAAACGCCGCACAGCCGCCATTTTGAAATGTCTCGCTTGAACAAAATTATTGTATACAGTCACTGATATGTATGATAAACACCCTTTTTTGTAATCTCGATTTATTTTGTAGTTTTTCTGAAAAAAAAAAAAAATCCCCAATAACCCTAAATTTTCGGCCCCTAGTCTAGTCACTTCTTGCCTAACCCCATAACCGCCACTTCGGAAGTAGAGTCACAATAACAAGACTAGAAGACGATAGCAGGACTTTTTTTCTCCACCTGGCAACGTTCTGATTATTTTTCAATTACGATAAAAATCAGACCTGACAATTCAAATGTCACACCGTAAAGTCTGCCTTCAAGTTAATAAGGAAACGGAAACCGGTATTTATTTTTGAACGGTGAATATCACCAAACATGGGCTTGTTCGTGCCAGAAGACCACCATTCTGTTTCGATATATACATATGTATATGCATATGTGTGCGTGCGTGCGTGTGTGCGCGTCCGTGCGTGCGTGTATGTGTGTGTGTGTGTGTGTGCGCGTGCCTGTGCGTGGGCATGTGTGTGTGTGCGCGTGAGTGTGTGTGTGTGTGTGTGTGTGGCTCTCTCTCTCTCTCTCTCTCTCTCTCTCTCTCTCTCTCTCTCTCTCTCTCTCTGTGTGTGTGTGTATGTGTGTGTGTGTGTGTGCGCGCGCGCGCGCGCGCGCGTGTGTGTGTGTGTGTGTGTGTGTGTGTGTGTGTGTGTGTGTGTGTGTGTGTGTCTGTGTGTGTGTGTGTCTGTACTGTATAAGTTCAGCAGGAGCAGCTGCTGCTGCTCCTGCTGAACTTATTGGCGTGTATATATCTATACCCATCTACCTACGCGGGCTCTCCCTGAATGAGCATCCTGTCATTGTCGCCTTAGCAACGACCCGCGGGCGCGTCGAGTTGAAACGCGGTTCCGAATGACCGGGAGGGGGGGGGGGGTTGGGACTTTGATTCGAGCGCATAGTTCATCAGCTCTCGGTGATGTGCACCCCGACAACAAGCTCTGAAAGCTTCGCCCTGTAAGCGCGAGACACGGCTCTTCGCGCATTTCAACAGAAGCCTGAGAGACGTGAAAACGGACGAGGGAGGGCAAACGGCGGAAGGGTTGAGCGACGACGGGGTGGGGGGGAGAGAATCAGATCTCAACACGCCAGTTTGTTGGGTGAGAAGTTTAGAAGGGGGACGCGTAATTAGCCTTAATATGTACGAGACAGGTGAAATACGTACGTGGCGGTTTCACGGGGACAATTATTTTCCAAATTTATATTGCCAGAACAACTCGACCGTTGCCGAGTTGTGATGGAGCTACCTATCCCATCTATCTTTGAGGCGTTACGTTAAACTATAGTTTTTGTACTTAAAAATGAATATGAGTGAATTTTTTAATTTTTTATTTCAAGACTTTATTTATCAAGATCAAAAACTTTTATATTCATGTCTTTTATCAAATGCTCAAAAAAAAAAAAATCGCGAAAATAGCCTTTTTTCGTGGCTCTAAAGGGGACTGGCCCCTTAACCTGCAAATCATGATAAGGATATAATGAGGATCGTAGCCTTATGATTCATCAGGCATTGGGGGAAAATTATGTATCCATCAGTAGCATGAAGAAGTGGCTTCAAGGGTTCCAGAGTGGAAATTTCTACCTCGAGGATTGCGAAAGAGCAGGAGGACCGAAAAAAATATGAAGGCGATGATTTGGAGCAGTTGCTGGACGGAGATCCTTGCCTAACCCAATCGGAGCTTGCTACTGTCCCGCACCTGTTTTCGAAAAGCAACAAAACGAGACGATGCGACACAGCTTTATCTTTGTTGTCTGACTTCAAAAGCAAAGACCTTTCTGCACAAAATAGTGACTGGCCTCATCGCCAGTCTCATCATGACGAAATTGTATGACAAAATCGTCATATAATTTTGTTGTATGACGATCAAAAAAAAAACCGTGAATCGTGGGTTAAGCCGGCTGAACGATGCAGATCGACCGCTGAACCCAATATTCACGGTAAGAAAATGCTTCTGTGCATATGATGGGATTTCACGGATGTTCTGTACTTTGAGCTGCTCAAACTTGGTAAGACCATCACTGCTGAGCGCTATGAACACCAACTGCAGTTGGGGTTCCAACTTTAAGGTGGTAGTCTCGCCACAGTCACGTCGAAAAGTTTATTCTCCGCTCAATCGATGAAAGCTTCGAAATATTGCGAAATATTTTTATAACGGAGGTTGCACATCTTATCAGGATGTAAAAACTTGTAAAGTAATGAAGAAAACACCTAATATAATGTTTAGAGTTCCAAAAAAAACAACGTTCCCTCTATCAACTGACCCTCACTTTTGTATCGAACTATCCATTCCGGCCACTTATAGGTAGATACTCTGCGTATACGGATATGCACGCACTATTGTAGTCTAGCGAGCGCGCAGATCGTGGCAACGTCGCAAGCCCAGCGAATCATTGTCGTGATGTTTATAATAAACGGAAATGCAAAATTTGAGCTGTGGCCGGAACAATGGAGCAAGTGCAACGTAATGGCAAATTTGCCAAACGAAAAACGTTCGCAAAAAATGGAAAAGCGGTGGAAATTATGACCCGTGGAAAAAGAGAAAACGAAAAGAAGAACCATGCAGAGGTTATGAACAACGAAAATGCGCGAAATCGTGAATTGATGAATTACATTTCGATGAATTGATAATAAAAGTTTTTTTTATTGGTTCAACGAATTTATTTTATTTTACTCATTTACTAATTTTGACCTAGCGATATATATAATAATATAAAAAATATGTCGCGTCTCTGGATACACTTTCTACCGACGAACGCGCCGAACGCTTGCAGCGCTGCCAGATAGTCGACTCCAGTCTGCTCAAATCGCGTCGTGGCGCTAGCGTCGCTAGACATTGCTTAATTCAAATCGCTACATCTCTGAAACTAGACGGTCAAGTTTTATGATTTTTTTTACCCACTTCGTCATATGTTCCTCTGTAATTGAGATTTTTTTAAGAAAAATCTGTCGAAAAGTTTCGACGTTATTGCATGAAATGTAAAATGATCCACTGTCCTCCATAAGAACACGTGTAAAATCGTGCAATCGTTTATTACCGATATCTCGAACACAGAACGGTGAATCCTTTTTTAATTTTGCAGGTAATCACTTGATAGTATTTTGAATGTATCTTCAAAATAAATAAAAAATCTATAGAAAAACGCCTCGGGAAGTAACGAAATTGAAGAAACTTTAAGTAACGAAATTGAGCGCAAGCGGCCTCACTCAGGCAAAGACCCAGGCTGGGCATATTGCCGCATGATAATGCCAGACTACACACAGCAAAAACAATCAGAGATACTTTAGATTCGTTGACGAAACTTGTAATTTCAGAACATTAAAATTAGGAATTTTTAACCGTCGGCGCACTCAAAGTTCGGAATTTCAACCCGGCCCCGATGTCAAGATCATGCCAGCGAAAGTCTACACAGGTGACTGTAAATCATGTAGAACGTGTAAAATTGTCTAGACAAATTTCAAAATTGCCGCGAAATCACTTCTTAATAAAAAAAAATTCTTGAAATAATTAGTCGGTTTATAGAAAATTTTGAAACTTTCAAAACTTCCATAGCCGAATTATTTTGACGCTGTTCAGATTTTCGAAGTTTTCGTCTTTGGGGTGAAATTCTTTTGGAGTTTTGAACGTTCTGATCATTCAAAGTTTGGAATTTCAACCCGGTCCGTTCTTGAATTTCGGAACATTAAGGGATTACACCCACTTGCGATTTTGAAAAAATCGATTTTTTTTATTGCATTTTTTTGAAGTATAAGTATCTGACAATATGTCCTGAAAATTTCAAGTCCATCCGAACAAAATTGACTGAGATATGAGCGTTGAAAGAGAAGAATCCGTTGTGTAAACGACCGGAAATTGAAACTTTAAACGCGTTTTTCTCAAAATGGCATTTCTGAAGTCGGTGACCAAGATTACTCGAACACTAATGAACCGATCTTCTTGAAATTTTGCAGGCTTATTTAATACATAAAAATGTAGTCTTTAATCGTTCGATTTCTTTTTCGAAAAAAAAATGGCCGTATTATAGCCACAAAACAGCCGTTTTTTTCGTTAAAATCGAACCATTAACTTTGACTGTCCGCCATTTTGTGAAAAAAGAATATTTTTTAAAATCCTTCGATTAAAGACTAGTTTATACTTATATTTGACTAATCCATCCGCAAAATATAAGTTTATACTTATATTTGAAAAATCCATCCGCATTTTTTTTTCAGATGATCCACTTCGCCGCAATGTTGGTCACCGCAAACCGTGTATATAAAAACATTATTTCATTGACGGCCATTTGCCACTAAACAATGTAATATTTTTCAATAAAAAAATTACTGACAGTTTTTCAAGATGTGTTCTTTAAGATGGTATATTGATCGATTAAAAAAGTTTTGTAGTTTTCCGGCCCCGTGTGACTTTGTTAATAATAAAGATTTTTCCAATTTGCAAAAACTTATGTGTTCTTCATTTCTTGTTTAATAAATCAGAAACACCCGAAATGTCATGTGCCCGGTGGTTTTCGAGAGAAAACAATTCATAGAATGACTGCGTTTCTCTATCCTCACACTAGACGAGGGCCTTAAGGGGTCTTCTCACTTTAGACGCTAATAAAGGCTATTTTCATGAATTTTTGTGATAGGTTTATATTATAGTTATTGATAAAAAAAGTTGTTCGAAATACATTTTCGAAATACACTTTCGAAATACATTAAAAAAAGAGTTTTTTTAAAATTTATTTATGTAACCCAAACGAACTTAAAACGCGTTTTTCGACGGATTGTTAATAAAATCTTCGGCACTACTGAACCGATTCTTATGAAATGTCAACCGCATATTCTTTACAACTATAGCTATACTGCATGTCAATAATTTTTTAAATGTCGATATTTACTTTTTTGTTGCCACAAACGGTGAAAAAACCACGTTTTTTTTTGTTTTTTCCTAAAATGGCCGTCATTTTGTAATTTTTGCATACATAAAAAATCGTATGATATGCGCTATAGCCATTAAGGGGCCAGTCCACTTTGAAAAGTTCAAAAAATCGAAAGCAAGCAAGACTTGAAGGAATCGACGACGATGAGCAATCAGAAGGGATTTTGTACGGTGCAGGAATTGCCGATTGAGTTTAGGTAAGAGTTTGTCATAGTATAAACTTCAAACGCGTTTTTTGAAACTTTTTTTGTTTTTCAACTGCCATTTTTTCATTTTTTGATAAAACTTTATATCCGAGGGTTATTTTGTAGCTGGTGTCATACTGAATCCAATGGACTTTTTTTTTTTGTTTCAGATAGGCCGTTCACGAGTTGTGATGGAGCTACCTAGCCCACCTATTTTTGAGGTGGTACGTTAAACTATAGTTTTTGTACTTAAAAATGAATAAAAACGAATTAAATTTTTTCAAATGTATTTCAAGACTTTATTTACCAAGCCCAACAACTTTTACAATTATATCTTTTATAAAATCCACAAAAAAATCGCGAAAATAGCCTTTTTTGTGGCTCCAAAGTGGACTGGCTCCTTAACATATTGAATCTAAAACCGTTTTATTTTTTTCTCGTTTCGGATTATCTATCTCCGAGATTTCATCAACAGCGCCGACCTACAATTTTTTTAGGACATTTTTTTAACTACCATTTTCGTCTATAAATAGTGAATAAAATGAATATCTTTTTTAAATGTATTTCGAAAGTGTATTTACTAAGTGTAACAACTTTTATATCAATATCTATAATATAATCCTATCAACAAAATTCACGAAAACAACCATTTTTAGCGTCTAAAGTGAGGAGACCCCTTAAAATGTACCTTGATTTCAAGTAAATAAATAAATAATTATTTTCGTGAAAAAGAGGCGAGAACTTATTTGTACGCGTAGTACACAAATAGTGAGAGCGAGGAGAGAAGAAGAAGAGCCAAATAGGCAGAGATAAACAGAGCAAGAGAGAGAGAGAGAGGTTGGGGGAAGGATCGAAAGTTACGAGCGATATATGCAAATATCCGTTGACCTATAGAGATATATAATTCTGCAATCCTTGTTATATGTCTATACCGTTATTTGAGTTGTGCATTTGAGCGAACACTTGGTTGCAGCATACGTATAGTATATATATATTTGTATACACACCCCCACACCCATATATATGTATATATATGTAGGTTGTATTGATCTATAGGTGGAGCGGCTGCACAGAGGTATTGTGAAACACCATAATGCAATGGAGTATGATGAAAGAGGAAGCCGCTCCCGCAGCCCTGGCTCGAGTCGTCCCGGCCAAAACGATGACGCAAGATGACCTGGACCGCTTAATGAATTGGCTTATCGGAATTATATACGAATCGCCAATAATCAATTATACATCTACTAAAAGCATAGCCACGATGCCAGGGAGATTAGCCTCTCACAGTATCTCTCGCTTCTACTCTATCGTCGAATAGCACAATGTGTATTATGTTGCGTGTATCGGGGATTCCATGCAGCCAAGTACAGCCTCGGGACGCATCCGCGCTCACATGTGCTCGGGTACGCCACATTTTTCATTTTTTTTCCCCCTCACGTTGGTATTAATATTCTCATCCCAGGTTTAGGCTCGAATCATGTGTGGAGCCGATATTGTTTTTCCTGTTTTTTTTTTTCACTTGCTGTTGATGTTCTCATGCCCGAGGCCGGACTGGCGAATAGAGCAATTTATAATATCAGGTTTGAGCTCAAATCATTATTTACACCGTACTAATATTGTGAAAATGCAGTGTCGGTTTGTGTACTCGTTTATGTTATTTTTTTCAACTGAAAAAAGCTGCTTGTGTTAGATTACGATGCTGGGACGATGACTATCATTTTTGAAAATTTGGTTTGGATGTATCAGCGGAGTTGGTGTGAGAATAGATTAAATTTCTTTTTTTTTTTTGTATTTTTGGTATGGGGAAATGTAATAAAAGTTTCCAGTTATTTTATTATACACTTTGTGGTAGTTGGATCCGTCATGTCGAATCAGAGATTATTTGGATTTCATTTTGGAAGGCTAGTGGCGAGAGGTACCCTTTGATAATTGTGAAAACGTTCTTCTGTAAATAATCAATGTAGAACAGGCTGATTGGTCTGTCTCAATTGTTTATGTTTTTTTTGGTCATGTGATCATGAATATCACTGTGGTATACACCTATAGGTCCATAATTGAATATCCATAAGTACGAATATCCATGACTAAGAATATCCCATAAGTCGAACATCTATAAGTCGTATATCTATAAATCGAATATCCATAAGTACGAATATCCATAAGTATGAATATCCATAAGTCGAATATCCATAAGTGAGTATAGAGTATGAATGAGTGCTAGAAATGGCGGGAAGCAGAGATAAATGAGTCTGTTTAGGTTTGTTTGAGTTTCTGTGGGTTCCCTCTATACTCACTTTTCCTCTACGTCCCGCCATTTCTGGCACTTATTTCTACTTTATACTCACTTATGGATATTCACTTACGTATATTCGACTTATGGATATTCTACCCCAATCGTGATCACGCATTAAACTATGTAAAAAAACAGGTTTTTTTAATATGTTGGAAACGTGCTTTTTCAAAATACATGTTGTGGAAAACGTGTATTTTTTGAAAGCGTAGAATACGTTATTTAAATACATAAAAAACGTGTATTGAAAAAAACGTGTATTTTTCTAATAGATAGAAAACACGTTTTTTAAAGGGAAAACGTGTCTATTTTTAATATAATACATGCAAAACGTGTCTAGAGCATCTATCAGAAATATTTTTCTTTGTGATGTGATCATGAGTACTCATTGGACTAAGTAAAAAATGTGTATTTTTCGATAATCTAGAAAACGCGTATTAAAAGAAAATTAAAAACGTGTTCACTTTTTATACAATACACAGAAAGCGTATTTTTCATAATGAAATTAGGACATAATCCGCAATATGATATGACTTTCAATTCTATTGCCAACATGAACCAAAATTTCTAATTATAGGCACGCGACACGCTTCGTTCGTACTTTGAAAAGTTGATGCTCCGTTGATTCTTTTCACTTCCAAGTTATCACAAGGTATTATTCATTTTGTCCGCACATACCATTAAAAAATGTAGCAATTAAACAAACCATTTAAACAAATAATACAATTAGTCAATTCAGGTAAAAAAAATGAAACGTCATCCGCAAAAAGTACCGCAAAAGCCCACCCTGTAGTTGAATGTTACCGAAATATATTTCACCCTTACTCGAGACTTTATTGGAACAGTGAACGTAATTTTGAACAATTTCCTCATGCGTCTAAATTTTGCAACGACCTAGGTGCTCATGAATCACAATGGGATAAAGACGGAGATCAGAAGAACTACTAAATAAACCAATATTATCTCGGTAGGTGAAACGCGCGTGATACGTATCGGAAGGATTAAAATTTCAATGACCAATATGAAGTGAAATGCCCTCTATATGAACAAAGCATTTAAGCTCTCGTTTGTACGACAGCAACACGCATACGCGCATGTATATACGTATTTATATATAAATATATGTAACGAAAAGCGCCTTGGTTCATGAATGGATCGGCAGCTTAATATTCGCATCCAAATATACCGGGTGAGTCACTGCAAATGAGATCCTCAAAAATTCCTCTAAATATTAATTTTCGATGAAAAATCGACAAAAAATGAAAAGTTCACAGGATCTAAATTTCAGCCAGCTTAGTTTTTGGTTAAGTGGAAGCCTTAAACTGATTTAAAGGTCAATACCACTTGTCAAAATGGGAACCCCTATTTGTAAAAATCTTTATTATTTTTTTTTTTTTTTTTAAGGAAGTTAATGACTTCTGCTCCAGAGATAAACTTGGTACACAGGATCATTTATGATGAGTTTGAAACGGGTAATGAACGTGGTATTTCAAGACGCAAATAATATTTTCTGTTAAGGGATCTACATAAGCTTGAAATTTAAAAAATACATTTTTCATTGTACAGTCTTATAGCCTGAGGTCGTAACTTCAGTTCGCAACAAAGATTATATAAAAAATTGTTATTAAAAATTATGATGATTCTTGTAAAGGGTCATAATAACTCGTTTTTTTGCGTTTTCCTCGAAACTATGTTTTATGAAACGGTGAAAGTCGTATCTCAAACGATATTCTTCCGGTTTACTTGAAATTGGGACAGAGCATATTTTATACCATTTTCTATCGTTTGACCGGATGACTTTCTGATATGTTTATCCATTTTTAAAAACAAATGATTAAAGTTATTTGCTTTTGTCGCAAACCCAACTTTTGTGCGGAGCTTGCCATTTTCGTAATTTCCAAAATTTCAAAAAAAGTATCCAGCCACACAAAAGTTTTATTATTATACTAAAAGGACATTTTTTATTTTTCATTCCAGATCACGAGAACAACAACCGATTATAACTGTTTTTCTTGTCGCAAACCCAACTTTTCTTGCACAGTTTGCCGTTTTCGTAATTTTCAAAATTTCAAAAAAGCATCCAGCCGCACAAAAGTTGTATTATTATACTAAAAGTACATTTTTTATTTTTCGTCACCCTGGTCCCCAGGACCACGTACCCCCACGCAGCAACAGCGGCCCTTTGTTTAAATAATAACCGCCTTGTTTATCAATATTTAAGGATTTTAAAAGAATCTCAAGTTTGGCAACAACACGTATCAATTGTATGTAAAATCTCGACCTGGCCGTCCCAATGCTCTCATTAGAAAAAAAAATTAAAATCAGCCTGCTTCTTAAGGGGTATGCAAAACCTTAAAGTTAAAAAACCAGATCGATTTTCAATATTTTTTTTTCTTCTCATCTTCTGGGACGATAAAGTCGATCTTTCGTACACAGATAGTACATAGTCTTGACATGTCACGATTTTTCTTTTATTGCAAAATATATATAAACAACGTAATCATTGTCATTTAATCTCAGGCTGTAGCCTCCGCACGACTCGGTCGCGTACATGATTCCGGTAACTAGACACATCTAAAGTAAAAAATGGAAAAATATACATTTAGTACAATGGTGAAGCTACAAACTCACTGGATACGTTTTCAAAATTTCAAAATTTGCAAAAATTGCACTGATTTGAAAAAAAAATTGATTTTCGACAAACAAAAAAATAACGACTCTAAACTTTTATTATTAACAAACGGAGGAACATATGAAAAAACCATCCGGTTTGAATTTGAAGTAAATCGGATGATTAGATTTTGAGATATGGCCTACGGCAAATTTCGAAGTATACTTTCGAGATAAACGCAAGAGAAGAAAGAGTAATAAATCCACTTTTTCCGTATACAATTTTCGTATAAATGTTTGGGTCTGCTTAATATTTTCGGTACTTCTCTATGGTTTCGGGTACATGCAATACAAATAAGACATTTATTGTGTTCTAAAATCGTTTTTTTTAAATTATAAACAATCCAATTGTTATAATGACGATTGCGACGAAAAAGCATTTTGTAGAAAAAAGTTTGAAATAAAAGACGTTTCTTTTTAAATTGACAATAAAAAATGTGTGTTTCATTTTTTTTTGCTAGCTCCATTAATAATGGAGATATGAACAAGAAACATTTTTATGGAAGAGACGGAACGATTAGTGAAAGAGACGAAACGATGAGTGATAGGTGATGCAATTATTTTTTGTCGCTTATATCTCCATTACTAATGGGGTTAGTAAAAAAAAATTAAACATCTGTTATTTAAACTTTCTATCTATGAAATGCGCTCTTTCGTCCCAATTGTTATTTGAAAAATTGAATCGTCAGAAAGTGCCTTGGTGTATGGACTATTTGCTTGAGATAAAATCACAATTATTTTTCGTACCTTCAATCTGCGATTCCTGCACGGTATAACAATCAACCAATCTGGTTGGACAGTCATATCAATGCCCTTAGACACCATCCAATGCACCGCGCAGCGCTAGAGCCCTAATGCAACGGGACGTTCTGGCCTGCTCCACTAAAATCGTCATAACTCGGTCAATTTTTGGAATTTCCACAAAATCTTTGAACCAAATCGAAGTTAAGGTAAATATTCACAAGTGGGGCTCCAGCTAGAAAAGGGGTTTAGAAATTTTGTACCGAGTCGATGTATTTCAGGGCACTTTGTTTATAATATTTAAGTCGGGGGAAGACAATGTCAACCCTTATTTCAAGCCCCAAACGCTTTTTTCACTTTTTTAAAGGTATGGAGGAAACGGGTTTGATGACATCAAGTGGGTCAAATGACATGGGTTTGGGTGTTTTTGTTTGTTTGGGTTTGTTTGGGTACAAGTCAAATTAGAGTAAGTATACAGAAAACCTATTTCAAAAATCGAATACTTTCCGGAAATATTTTTTTTTTCTTAATTAAATACCCCTCCCCCAACATAAAAAAATATATTCATACTGCAGAATCACCCCGAACAGGTGACAAAAATTTTGAAGCCGATTAGGGCTGGAGCCCCACTTGTAAATATTTACCAAAGTTAAGATTCTATGCAATAAGATAAGGACATAAACCAAAAATCGCTTTTTTGAAATTCCAAGGTTATGCATACCCCTTAACCCCATACCATTTCCCGTTACCGTTAGTGAGCCCTGACCCTTGGCAACGTCCTGTTTTCGAGTGTCTAGTTTCCAGTAGCTCACCCTGTAAATATATGTATTAATCACTTGGCACTGCCGCGCCCCATGTCACACTACCTCTCCGTCAATTATACATACATATATATTAGAACGATAGAGAAAGAGGGAACAGGAGAGAGATTTGCGCCTCTCGCCCTGACAATGTCCTCTCGAACCTCATCGCGTCAAGTCACACACGTCGAGCGATGCTCGCACCACACACTCCCACATACGCATAATGCGAACGTGTTAATACGCACATGTACGCCTCCCGAGAGAACCGTGTGAAACGGAGAGCCGCTTCGTCACGTCATTAATATCGGTATTAGCATTAGCATTAACGCGCTCGTTGTTCCGAATGTGCCGGATCGTCGAAGCGATGACGTCGGGAATCCCTATACTCCGGATGAGCCCCTTGCGCACCCCTGCATGTAAATACCGCCTATACGTGTACATACTTATGCGCATCAGGCTGATATGGTCGCGAAAGCGCGTTGGCGAGCTTGCAAAGGCCCCGAGATATCATCAATTCCCGCGATAGGATCCCAGTGTATCAGCATTCGCAGCATCGAAACGCAGACACACGCACGGGGCTGCTAAACTCGAAAAAGGCGTGATGGACGTGCACGCGATATAGCGGCGGATCACAGAAACGTCGGGTCCGTCTGTGGGTTTCTGTAGACCATACACGATTGGACTTGGTTGTGTAAATTTGCTTTGTATCAGTCATCGAAATATCCAACCCGCGTTGCAGCGGACCAGAATGTCGATCGAATCGTTTTTGCATCGCGCGGTCATCCCGTATAGCAAGGCTTGCACCTCAATGGATTCCAACAATGCAGTGGAGATTCTTGGACCGTTGTTCTGTGGCAGGAGCCATTGGTGGTTGAATTTTGGTAGATGAGCAGAAATCGTCGGAGAAAGGGAGACAGGGAGAGATTGGAACTCGTACCCTGTCCTGATTTGGATGTTTGTTTATTTCTTAAATACTATGATTGAAGCTGTTTTTTTAATGAAAAAAGTAGAACGTTTTTCTACAGCTTGCCGTTTTCGTGATACGCGACATTTCAAAATAGTATCCGGTTATACAAAAGGTCTATTAGACTAAAAAGCTCATTTTTCATTTCAGCCTCGTTGCCAAAACCAACGTCATCGATTTACCATGCAGCAACGGTGGGATTGTCGAAATGATAATAACGTCATTGTTTATGAATGTTTTTTAATGAAAAAAGGCCTTAAACTTGGCAAAACTATGTATCAGTTATCTTTAAAATCCTGAGCTTGTCCATCCAATACTCTCATCAGAAAAAAATATTGAAAACCGATCTGTTTTTTAGGTTCCCTGCTCATCCAGATTGGACGGAGATCAAATTGGCCCATCACAAAAAAGGTACCGAACGAGAAACCCTCTTGTTGAATTTCTAGATCACATTTGACGATCCGTGTACGGCCTTTCATTTCATTCCGGATTTAAGCGATGACATCCGATCACGTATACCTGAGAGAGATCTGCTAACAAGTCAGCTGCTCCAAAACCTCGGTAGCGTTACATTCTACGGTACCCGGATAGTATCAGAATCGCAAAATCGATTGACAAAGCAGTTGAGATAAAGAACAGTAGCCGCCAGCCTCGAGCTAGTTGCATTGATATCAGTAATTATGATGACACTAATTGCAATCATGAGACATGACTTGCAAATTCACCAGTGGTATTGGGCTCAATTTCTATGAAATCCCGCGGAATAGGGCAGCATCCAATCTACTTCTATTCGTCTATCTGTTAATTTAAAAAAACACTATTTGCGTGTGTTCGTATTCATGGAAAAGCGATACGCCGTCTCATTCGTGGGTAATATTGCCAGTTATGGGCCGATTCAGTGATATGACTCTGGCAATATCATGCATTCTCTACCATAGAACGTGATCATCAATCTGGTCTTTCGAATCATGTTCATGCATCATTTGGAATTAGAACATCATCGTTCGTACATCATTTGGGAGATCAATTCGTACTCGTACATACAAATCTCAGTCGTATTAGGAAGATACAGAAAAAAGGAATTCGCTGCCACACGAGCTGAAGGTGAGTGCCATTGCAAAACGACTAAACATTACCATTGCTATGATTGCAAGGCATAGAGAAAAAAGTTTTTCGTGGCGTTTTGTTATAGGGGATGAAAAATGAATTTAATTCGAGAAGCTTAAACGCCGAAAATCATGAATCGATCCTAGCCAGCCATGAACATCAAAACCGAAACGGAACATCCATGGTCCCAAAGCAATGCTGTGTATCTGACGGGATTTGGCTCGGATATGGCTTTATGAGCCCTCGAACCCAAGGAAACGATCACTGCCAAACGTTATCAACAGCAGCTGGAGCGTTTGAACGTTAATAGAAAGAAAGCAATCAGCAGTATCAAATTGCCGAAAGGTGATCCTGCTGCACGACAACGCTCGGCCCTACGTTGCATTGGCGGTGACAAAAACACTGGTGAAACTGAAATAGAGGGTCCTCCCTCATGCAACGCATTCTCCAGACCTTGCTCTGAGTGATTATTACATGTTCCGGTTAATGCAACGCGCTTCAGAACGCGTCAAAATACAGGGTAATCTTTCGTTCCAGGAATTCAATTGCTGCCAAGAGAAAGTAGCAACATCCGAAAGTACTTTGATTTATGTAATCCAACGAGTTTTCACAAAATGGGTACTTAAAAAACCGACAAAAAGCGGATTTCGATGCAACCCCCTGATGATGAGTCTTTTTTTTCTTTTTCAAAGGTATTTTTCGTTCTTATTAGTTATATATTTATGTTTAGTTTTGTTTCCCCTAGGGTCTGTATACTATTATGGGGTAGAAAGTATGTCGTGTATGCATTATTTTCTTGCTGTCCTTCGACTTGCGTGTGTCTGTGTTTGTTTTTCGACGTCATTTTTCCTTAATTCTAATGAGGTTGGGTGATTGGATGAAAATTTACAATGAAATGAGGTTTATTATGGGATGAGTTGTATTGATCGTGTTGAGGTATTGGGCAAATGATATTATTTTTTGCCGCTGGATTATCGTAAGGACGCTGATCGTCTGGTGTCAGTTCTTTTAGGTAAGGCCATGCGTAGTTGTGGAGCTTTTCTATCCCGTCTTCAGTTGGGAAGGATGATTTCATGAGTCATCTGCCAGAGATCTCCTGTTGGAAACGATATTGGCAGCCCAGCAGCCTGTTTTAATGTTTTTTTTTGTTACAGATCTCCATTTTTTAGGAGCCGTTTTGTTATATAATGGTAAAAGACATTCTGTTCCATACTTCATTGACGGCAAAACGCACGCACGGAGCACACGCTATTTGACGTATGCATCAATTTCAGAATATCTCCCTATGATGCCTTGAAGACGTTGATGACGTATTTTGAGATTGCAAGTCTTCTGGAGGATTGCGGTGTTATTCGTAGCGTTCTCAAGATGGTAATTCCGACTAATGACAAGCCTGGGTTATGACTTTCCGCAAATGCGCCTACTATTCGACTTTTCTTGAAGACAGCTGATGACGTATTTTGAGATTGTAAGTCTTTTGGAGGATTGCGGTGTTATTTGTAGCGTTCTCGAGATGGTAATTCCGACTAATGAGAAGTCTGGGTTATGATTTTCCGCAAGTGCGGCTGCTATTCTACTCTTCTGCATTCTGACAGCCGACGTTGGAAAACCGCAATTTCGGCCGATAAAGCGTTTCGTCCCAAGGTCAGCAACAGCTACGCGATTATGTATCCCAGCGTTTCTCACCAATCTCCAAAGTGATGTCACCAATACTAGACTGCTTAGTCACCATTACGATTGCTGTCACCATCACTAGACTGATTACACATACCGCTGCGCCTAGCACATGTACCAGATTACACGTACATCTCGTCCTACCGTCAACCGCATCGCTACAAAAGGACCCCGCGTACATAATTGTTTGTTTTTTGTTCCCCAATGATAGCGAGTATCGCGTACAGGAGCGCGGTATTGACCAGTGCCCCGATAGAGAATACGGAAAACGTTGAAAGCGAGGAAAAACAGCCGATGTGGAAAGGCGGAGGTTGAGGTAGAAAATTGTTGGTGTACTTGTGTTTGGCTGTTCGAGTCTGTCGCGAGTTTCTCCTGCTATTGGATACAAAGCGGATACCAATGTGCTTGTGCATGCCGGGCAAGCTCAACATCCGCATTTCTACCGGGGAAAACCGCCATTCTGCGCTTTGATACCGATGCACAATGTATCGTCGACAGCAGAATGTATATGTTCCATTGATGTATATATACATGCAGACATGTACATAGATGCGTGCGCGCAAACACACGTGTACGTAGGCTCCTACACATATCGAGTGTCCAATAGAGGTGTGCCGGTTGCAGTGGTAGACAACAGAGACGTGGGTATTGTACGAAACTGTGCATATAGAACGACCATATTGTGTTCGTGTCAAGCTATGCGCATTGTTTTCCAATATTTCGCGCACTAATTGGCCCGGAAATTGCTATTACCTGAAATTACAACCGAACAAACTGAACGATATAGAGGGCACTCTCGGCCCCGTTAGGTCTCTTGTATCTGGGAATATGTGCATACAGATGGCAATGTATACGTATGAGAAACGCTGTTCACTTTCTCCCTACGATTTACCTCCGGATCTCTGCGCATTTGGCATTTACTTTTCTCTGCGTACTCTCTATTCTGCTCCTCTCCAGTCCCCAATTGGCAGGTTGTATAGCGATCTTTCTTCCATTTTTCGCATCAACGACTCGCCATTTGCCAACTGCCAAGCATTTTTTTTCTATCTCTCTGTAGTTTTACCTTTCTTTTGCTCTTTCTCCGAGCCTCTAGGCAGATGTTTTCATGCATCGAACGTGTAGCAGCTCTTGAGGGTATCCAACGACTCGTTTTAGCTGTTCTCATACCCATCGCATTCACCGATGTGCATCCTGCCTCATCGCTGCTACCGTATACCCGGGGCTCTATTATATCGCAATGGAAATATGGAAAAACGGGAAAAATTACCGGGACAAACCCGAGCGAACGTCAAAGCTCGCGCTACCACTAAAGAACGCGCGTTCATATACGCCCGCAGGTTTTTCCCACTCTGGCATGGTATATCTATATATCACGCTGCTTTATTCTTTGGAAAAGACACACAAGCGAGGAAATACGTTCGTTGCCGAAATTTGCCGGGTTGGTGCTAGTTGCATTGTGGTTTTTTGGACGACCCGATGTTTGGAGCGAGTGCGAAGTGAGTAGGGAGATTTCTACTCGTTTTTACGCCTGTTTCAATATTGAGGCAGTGCCGAACGTGTGCGGGTATTTTTTGCGGGCCCGAAGCTTTGATGGGATCACAGAAGATTGGACATTAAAAAAAGTCAAGTGCGTCGAGCTTTCGATATTTTTTTCTAAATATTTGACAAGTTGGCGATCTTGACGCGTGACACGTGGTGAGGGGCAGCATCGACTCCACTCTTGAATATCTAGTGCCGTTTAAGGGATAACACCACTCTAGAATTTTGAAAAAATCGATTGTTCTTAAAGGGTGACACTTTCAAAAAATCGCTTTTCTTTTGTTGCCTTTTTCGACAGTTTATACTTTCAACAATATCCAGTAAAAATTTCGAGGCCGTATCCTTAATAATTTTATCTTGCGAAAATCGATAGGTAAATCTTTAAACGCGTTTTTCTCGAAATAAGATTTTTCAAATTTGCTGACATTGTAACTCAAAGAGCAATTATCCGATTGACTTGAAATTTGAACTGAGTAGTCTTGAATATATTTATTCTACAATGACGTAGGATATTTTTGATTGGATGAAAATTGATGATTGGGCATTGAAAAAAAACGACGATTTTATAGGCAAGAAAACAGACTTTTTTCATAATTACGCCATTTTGTTAGATTTTGATATTTTTCGGAAATCTTACGTCGTTGTACAGGAAATACCTTCCAGTTTAACGACACTTTTTCCTTTTTCGGTTTCAGCTACTCAATCGGCCGGAATCATGTCAGCAGTGGAGGAGCTTTTTTTTGGCGCCTCCGAAGACAGCGCATAAGTCGCTTGGATCTCAATATTTATCTATGAAAAAATTATGTAATACAGGTCAAATATAGCCA
>OZ023312.1:19403482-19448719 GCA_964007375.1 Ophion obscuratus | reverse complement strand
TGAAATGTTCACTGTAGCTTCACAATCACATTATCCAATGTGAATATCCAATGTGAATGGAAACTTTTTTGTATAAACAAATTGCGACAATTTTTTTTGCCGAAAAAATGAAATGTTCAAAAAACTTGTGCCAATTTTGTTAAAATCGATTAAAAAAAACCCTATGTACTTCTCTAGCCAATGACATTTACATTAAGAAAAAAAAAATTTCGTTCTACCTCTTATGCTTTCGGAGTGTCACGACCGCCCGTGGAGGTACCGAAAAAATGCGTTCTTGAAGACTGGCTTTGTCGCCGTCTTTTTTTTATCAAAAAGTGTTGCGTATCGCATCACGCAACGTCTAATTAACGATCCGAGAAATATTTATATATTAAATAATATTATTAAGATGCGACTTTACCAGCGTAACCCTTCCGCACACTATCCGGTCGGCGGATTTTCCTTCGACCTGACTACCATAAAAAAGGGTCTAAGGGCTCTCGCCCAGCACAACGGCGGGAAGATCCCGGGAAAGGCGCATTTGGCAACCAAATGTCTCGAGTATTTTTTGTACGCATTTCGTCATCACCATTAAAGAATTTCCGTCAATTGCAGTTTTGTGACTTTTCGGAATGTAGAAGGATTTTCAAAAGACTGCATGCAGATGTTGCCGCCTGGTATTTTCCCTCTTTTTTCGGGGTTTTTGAGATCTTCATCTTACCTCCGGTTTTGTAGGTTTTCTCTCGTGATTGGTCGCAAAAGGACTCGCCCACAAGGAAGTTGCAAATGTTTCCACCCAATAGAAATTAAGGGGGTTTCAATTTTCCTAATGAGCTGCTCCTAGCAGTGGATGCGACACGTCGATCATCGAGAAGAAGAGTCAGTTGTCGCTCAACATACAAACAGACAACTCATCGCTAACCATCTAAGCGATCAAGTATCGAACCAATCGTCAACCGACATAACAGAAAATCTCATTTAATCTTTAACTCAAGTTTGTGTTCAATTATCCGCGTTAAAATTGTTAAACCCGATCTGTATTATTTATTTGTTCAGATTAAAATCAACATTTTCCAATATCAGTGTCCATTCCATTTAGAACGAAAACGGTTGCACTTCATTAATTTAAAGTGTGACGTACCCGGCAAGCGTCGTCGTATGCATGCGGTTCGGAATTTACGACTCCGAAAGAATCAGTCAAGATTCGCGGTGCTCACGGTACAAAAAGTAATACATTTTTTTTTATTACATACTTCAATATGTTTCTAATAAACCCTGAAAAAAGAAACCGCATGCCTTTTTGCAATATTCTAAAAAAAAATTATGAAATTTAGGCCTTGTTTGCTGACTCTAGATTGGTATTAACCCTCAAAGCAACACCCGGTGATGCGTTCCGGCAATTTTTTCTTGGTAAATATTTACAAGTGAGGCTCCAGTCCTAATCGGCTCCAAACATTTTTTCACGCGTTCAAGGCTATTCCGCAGTATGAAAATATGTTTTTTTTTTATGATGGGTGAGGGGTATTTTATTAAGAAAAAAAATGTTCATATACAAACCCAACAAACCCACTTGTAACTATTTACCAAAAAAAAAACAATAATGAACGATTATCATCATTAAATGACACACCCACACACTTACGCATACACCCAAAAAAGCACACGCGCATGCATACCCAAACCCACACACACTCACACATACCCCCAAACCCATGTCATTTGACCCACTTGATGCCACCAAACACGTTTCCTCCATACCTTTAAAAAAGTTTAAAAAATCGTTTGGGGGTTGAAATATAAGGGCTGAAATTGTCTTCCCCCGACTTAAATATTATATACAAAGCGCCCTGAAATACATCGGCACGGTACAAAATTTCTAAACCCCTTTTCTAACTCGAGCCCCACTCGTAAATATTTACCTTTTTCTTTTCAAGGAGTTCCAATTTTACCGAAAGCTCGCAGCTTTTGCCCGTTCGAAGCTCACACACGAGCTCGACGTACGCGTGAGTAGCACCTTGTCGAAATGGACATACGATTTGATCGCAAGCTCATTGGCTTTTTAACAGACAAATTGATCGAGTGGTGAGGCCCATACGAAAAGCACACGTGAGAAACGTGCTCCCACATTTTTTTAACCGACGCTGACTCTCTTTCTCTCTCTATCTGGTCATCGCTCTCGTTTTTGCCGTCTGGCTCGAAAAAAAAAAAAAATGATCGAAGCAACGAATAAATTTCGTACATATGCCGGACAAAGCGCTCAAGCACAGTTGTAAAACGGCGATTTATTTACAATGCAAGCTAATTGATTTACAACTCGCGTGCGGCGTGACCGGCGGCTACGTGAGCTTTTTCTCATTCGAATATGTCTGACTCTCTATCCCTCCTTCCCTCTCTCCTCCCGTGCTTGCATTCACTATTCTGCGACATGTCTTTGTCCGCTCTGCCGGTATTTCTGTTTCTCGCACTCCCTTGCTCTCTTTGTCTCTGGCGTTTTTATGCTCCTATCGCTTCTAGCTCACATACCCTGCAATATTCGATTTTCCTCCTCCCCCCCCTCTCTCGATATACCTATCATCGTTCGCTCCTCCGCGCACTCCTCCCCGCCCTACCGACACTCGCGTCGTTCAGTCACGCGCATATATCGCTCGGGCGAAACCCTCACCAGGGATTAACCAAGCACCTCACGTAAAATAATAAAAGTGACGGGGCCCATACGGCATACGGACACGTGTGCGTACATCATACGCGAAATGAAAACTCGTTATCGGAATGGGCGCCAGGTGGAAGAGGAGCAACGTCGGAATGATATTTTGCGGGCTTGACGAATTGATCGTTTCGGGAGTCGTGCGAGTGGCGAAATTTTGCCTGCACGCCTGTATATGTCGTCTATGCGCAGGGTGAGGCGACATCTATTAGCAGTATATATATATTCTCAGCTGTCACACTTGGAAGAAAAGTTTTCCTAAAAAAGTTGCATGGTTCGAAGGTGTTCATCGAATGGTCGCTGCCCGCCAGAGTCGAAATTTTCAGCCTATTTTAAAGGCCTTTGATCCTATGTCAGCCTCACTTGAGTCTGCTTACTGCTAGAAGTCCTAGTATTAGTACAGTCGTGCTGTCGCTGAAAAAAAACCCGGAATCGGAGAAAATTAGAAGAAGGCTAGTTTTTTGACAGGTGATTTTGTAGGTGCCGTGGGTGCTAAATCCAAGTTTGCTTAAAAATCGGGGTGTAGGGGTCTCTTTTAGGGGATGAAAGGAGATGGGGGTGGATTAATGCCAAACTACAACCCCTACGACGTCGGCGCCGTGAGACAAAATGTTCAGAAAAATCCGGGCTTTAGTTTTGTCCACAGCGCCGAAGTCGTGGAAGTTCATTTTGAGGGTGAAAAAGCGGGGTGAAATTTTGAAAAATCGGTTTTAACTCAATAACTCTTTGGGAAAAAATCGTACGTTTTTTTGTTCAAATGGGAACGTTGTAGCCCTTGACAAGACGCGTCGATCGAGTATTCGATCATCACTCTCCGATAATATCTTCACCCCCCAAAAAAGGTTAAAAAACCAACAAAAAAAAATAGTTTATTGAATAACTAAAAAAAACAATCGGTTTTTCGAGTATGGTTCAAAAGTACGAAATATAGAGAATAATTTTCTCCATATTTTCGTTGTTATGGACCACCCTTGAATTTTGATTTTCCAACCCCTCCGGGGTTGAACATTCAAAATGAAATTCTGGGAAAACTATTGACGGAACGAATTCGCCGCCGTGTAAGAATTTGTAGCTTGAACCCAGCTACATTTTTGTCCACAGCGCCAAACTCGTATCTCTTTAGTTTCGGTCAATAGTTTTCCCAGAATTTCATTTTGAATTTTCAACCCCTGAGATGGGTTCGAAGAAGCAAAATTCAAAAGTTGTGCATAGGAACGAAAATATAGAGAAAATTATTCTCTACATTTCTTACATTTGAAACATCCCCGAAAAATCGATTGTTTTTGAGTTATTCAATAAACAATTTTTTGACGTGATAACGTCTTATAATTCGATGGAGCCGGCTGCACGCACGAAAAAGCATGACTCATCGCCGTTACCTCGCTCTGAGGCGTTCCATTTAAGGCTTGAAGTGTAAGCGAGAGCGCGGAACGAGCGACAAAGAGGTACAATCGGCCTCCGCGTTCGGCAGCGTTCGGCAGCGTTCGACATTTGTCTCTCTCCTACTTGAGTGATGGCCTCTGTACACTGCGAGCGACGAGCGACGAGCGATCAGCGATATCCAATGGCAACGTCACTCTCATAGAGCATTTCCGTCATACTCGAGCTCTCATTGGATATCGCTCATCGCTTGTCGCCCATCGCGCGCAGTGTGCAGAAGCCATGAGCGATGCGTCCGCGTGGACAGCTGCTATACAATAATACATGTACATGTTTTCGTCAAGTATGAAGTGCAGTGAAAAGTGAATGTGGTGTGAATTGTTTATAGCAACGATAATTGCGGCGATAAAGGTAATGATTCTTTCGATATTAAATATATGTTCAGTGATATATTGTCGAATATTCGTGCTTTCATCATTAAAATAAATAGCATCGGTCCGCTAGTGCAGCGATTGTAGGTTATGCTATAATTGACAAAACTATAACAATAAGTTAACAGAACTATTTCACGATGAGTAAAAATCAATTGCTTTACTTTTCGATCGAAATAATTATCGAGCGTAGCTATGATTTAAAAAAATTAAAACATAAATGTTAAATCTTCCACATATCATAACAACGTGTCTGAAATGACAGGTTGGACCAGCCAGCCGTCAAAGGGAACAATTTTCTCCTATATCAAACACATTGCGGCGGGCTTTTTAAAAGCTAGAGTTACAAAAATTTTAATGATGTTTCCAATTTTTAAATTTTAAATTTAAGATTTATGAACAATAATTTAATCACAGTTTATTCTTATAATAAATTATTCAAAATTATTACTTTTTTACAACAAATTACAATTAAATTTGCAAAAATAATTAAGTAACTAATTGAACAACAACTTTTATTCAGTTCACTTGCTGAAAGAAATAATGTCAATACAAAATTTATTATTATAAAATAATAAAATCAAAAATTAAATTTTAACAGTCGAGTAGAAATTTAAACAATAAATTTTATTCAAGTATTTTGTAAATTTAAAATGATTTTCTGAACGAAGAATTTTATGAAAAAATAAAAGTTGTAAAGTGCTCAAACACATTCATACTTGTAAAAAATATGTACATTGTAAAAAAAATAAATAAAAATTGACATAATTGTATTTATGCGTACAAATAAATGTAACTTGATCAATTCAATTGTGATTTCCATTTACCTCCTTCTCTATATCCATACAAAATATCTATCAAACAAACAAAATTAAAATTTTCTTTTGAAAAATGAAACCTTTCCATCAGTATTTTTTTGTTAATTCTTCAATAATTCTTTTGCGGGTGAAGATATTATTGGAGAGGGTTGATCGAATACTCGATCGACGCGTCTTTTCAAGGGCTACAACGTTTCCATTTGAACAAAAATTGTATGAATTTGTCCTAAAGAGTTATCGAATGAAAACTGACTTTTCAAAATTTCACCCCACTTTTTCATCCCCAAAATGAACTTCCACGACTTCGGCGCTATGGACAAAAATAAAACTCGGATTTTTCTGAACATTTTGTCTCCCGGCGCCAACCTCGTGGGGGTTGTAGCTTGGCATTAAACCACCCCCATCCCCTAAAAAAACCTTACCCCCCGATTTTTAGGCAAACTTGGTTTTAGCACCCGTGGCACCTACAAAATCACCTGTCAAAAAACTAACCTTCTTCTAATTTTTTCCGATTCCAATATACAGCACGACTGTACTATATGGGCCGCCACATGCTCTTCCTTTGCTGCTTGCCTCCTGCATAGGCCCTTATACTCCTACCTAACCTAGCTGAAGTCGTTGCAGCACCTCTTTTGATTGCGTTTCGACCTATCGCGCATTTGGCTGTTTCGACGTAACGAGGGTGGAGACGGTCGCATTCGAAAGAGCGGGTCTGATAGTTTTCAGTAACTGTCATGCGTTGGATTAGGTAGGAACAGCGCGTTCGCCGTAGAGGGAAATTTGTTCATTTTATATTGAATAGGAAGCTACTTTGCTTTCGACTCGGGCGGTTCATCCGGGTGGAGACGCTTCGGACATTTTAAGGTCATCTCAATTTTGAAAAGTGGAACCACTACGTTGTTCCGAAATTTCATCAAGGAACTCAAAATAAGTTCACACGCCAAATTTCAAGATGATCGATCAAGATTTCGTATGAAAAGTCAACAAACACGACATTTCAATTTTTTTGGCCTAGAATCGATTGAAAAAACGGTGCAACGCATTGATTGTGTTGTCCTATTAATCACGTCAGTCTGTATTAACGCACAGGCTGTAATTATTATTCCGTGCATATCTTGCGCAGTACTCGGCACTATTGATACTATTGAAACCTCAATTAGAGCCGGTTCGTTAATAAAGACTGAAGTGATTAATAAGACAGTAAAATCGATGCGAATCGAATTGCAAGCGCGCGTAAATAGAAAAATACAATTGCAAGCGTGCGGGAATAAAAAATGCAATTTTTTCCTCTCTTGAATTTTTGCCCCGAACCCCTTAGTTCGCGAGTTACGGTAATTAAACCATCTGATTTTTTACCGAAAATAGACGAACAAAAAATGTGAAAAAATTCTCGCAAACTCAACGAAAACCGATTCAACTTTTTTACTATCGTAAGGTTTTCCTTAAATCCTCGCCGTTTTCGCGTTACACGTTATTTTTCAAATGGTCTCTTTAAAAAAAAAACACAATATCTTTCGAAACAAAAATCGTCCGAAGCTTTAAAAAAAATTGAAGCTTCCCCCTTTATGATTCCGATAAAAAAAAGCACGAAAAAAAAATTGTCTGTAAACGGGGTCCCCCAGAAAAGGAACAAAAAAAGGCGAACAATGGTCGTTTTTGAATAAAGGTACGTAGTCGTGGACAAAATAGTAAAAAAAACCGAATGAAGCTGAATTCCTCCCCTTCAAAATGCTGTTTATTAAATTCATTTATGTTAACTATCGGCGAAATGGCATAAAAAATCGTTCCGGAACTTTTTTGACTTTTTGTCCGGTAAGTTTTCGCCGGTAGTGTACACACACACATATGTACGTATAATATTCTTTTACTATATAAATACATGACAGAAAAGGTCGTTTTGAAGATTCGAGAAGCGTCTTAATGGTAGCCAATTGTCCCCATTCTCTACTTCATGTAAATTCAACAGCATTGTGAATGTCTTCACAATCACCTTCAGCTAAATGTAAACACATTCATGTGTGGGTAAATCCAAGAACCGTCCTCAAAACAGCCACATGTGCTGATAGCCAGATTTACATAGATATAGGGTCTCCAAAATATCTTCTTCCATATATATATATATATATATATATATATATATATATATATATATATATATATATATATATATTTATATATATATATATGCTGACGTCCGAACGATACTCGCGTGTTTCCAATGGATAACGCATCGCTACACGATTTCGTCGTAAAAATAATAATCTCAAACCGAATACTCCACTATGGAGCCGGAGTCTGGCGGCCTCACGAGGAACAAGTGAAAACAAAATTTATGGGATCGCCGACATAATTCACTCGCAGTTCGAACGCGCTTGTCCCGTTGTTGCACACACGCACGATTTAACTCGACCGTTGAGCGTTCGCGACATAAATTGTATTAACATTTTTCCATGCGTCCGTACCGCGCGTACCTGCCGACTATTCGCAAGGGAAATTGACAGGTCCCTGTTGGTCGTCGCGAATTTCATGTCGTGTTTGTCCCTTTTGTTATCATGGAGCACGGACAAAAAAAACACGAATCGAATATAGGGTAAAAAAGAATCATCATTTTGTCGCTCGTTGATTTTGCTTTTATCGATGAAAGGGTCGGACCAAAGGTATATTATCGGGTGTTTTCTTTGAAGGCATTCAACAAGAAATTGCTGGTCTGAAAAGTTGGCGCCGGTGTTCCAAGATTTGACTTGAGTTGAAATTGATTTTAAAATATTGCGAAGTTTCATTTAAGTTGATGTTAACCTGCAATAACTTCGAAGTTTGAGTTGAGTTAACACTAACTTGAAACTTACGTCGCGTTGAGTTTTATTTTAAACTTAAGGTAAGTTAAGCTCAACTTAATGTTTAAGTCAAATTACGCGTAACTTAAGGCTATATTTAAACTGAGTTTAATGACAGTTTGAACTTTATTAATTTTAACCTGAGGCTTAAGTTAAAGTGAGGATAATTTGAGACTTAAGTTGAGTTAAGCGCATTTGAAAATATTATGAACTTCATCCGATGTTTACGGGTAATGCCTAGTTGTAAGAGTTGAAAATCACTTTTTCAAACCCAATATATTTTGACAGTATATCATCTTATAAATGTTCCCCGGAAACCTCAAGATGATCGGATCAAAATTGACGGGATTATAGGCTGCTATGTTGACGCTCCTCGGAACACTTGGGGCGTCGTCCGAAACTTTCAACGCTTTGTTTTTCGAAATGAGGTTTTCGAAGCCGGTTAGCAAAATACTCAAAAACTACTGCATCGACCTGTCTGAAATTTTTAGGGCTTTTTCTAGATGTAAAAATATAGCATTTGATGGAAGATTTTCCCTCCGATATTAACTTTCCATTTGATGAACGAAAAATGCCCATTTTTTCGGGAAAATCAAGACTCACTTTAAAGGCGCGCCATTTTTTTTTATGTTGCGGAAATTCCTTGCATCAATCATAGGATAAACGAATATACTAACGAAATCTGTTTGATTTTTTGATATTGGATAACCTGGTTCAAAAGGGCATGGCTCCCTGTACAAGACGATTTCGAGTATTGATTCCCGGACATCAACTATAAATCGACTATAATTAAATGTTTTTACCAAAAAAAAATACAGAGTGTTCTTCAGATGATACTATTTCAAAAACCTAATTTTTGTAAAAATGTATCATCACGACTGTCTGTTTAACCTTCCGTGGTCATACTTCGGTACAACAACATAATGGTCACCTTGGGTAAAATTCATCCGGCCAAGCTCCCAGCGGTTGCTGTCTGAAAACTATCAGTCCGATCAGGATTGAAAAAGTATTAGAAAATACTTTGAACATTCTACAATATGTGTGTCTAATCGGTATGTCAAAATACAATTGACGACATATTTTTTTAAATTTTCAATAGGTCAACATGTCAAAAAATACACCTTTTCACTCAAAAAATCATAACTTTCTGAATTTTCGATATTTTCAATTAAAATTGGAACATGATACTCGTCAGACATGGTACTTCTAGGGAAAAAATAGTGGCGTACTGGCACTTCAAACCCGCGCCTCCTGGGGGGCCGATCTTTAATTGAAACTAGGACCCATATAGACCCAAAGTGAAGTCTGGATAAAATTGACCTACGGTGACCAAGGGTTAAACATTTTTAAAAATGAGCTATTCCTTGCCATATCTCATAATTCATGCCACCAACTCCATATTGCTGGTTCATCTGTCATCACGGAAGTGATCAATGACATAAAGAGAACAACCCGTTGGTCTGATCCATCGTAAAAATCAATTTTCGCCTCGAGCATATTTTTTCACCTTTTTTATCACTATACGATCGACATGAAAGGTTCCAGACTTTCAACCCATAACCTTTTATCTTCACCCTCGTGAGAATGCAGTCTCAAAGGGATCGTAGAAGCCTTTTCCTTGCTAAAGGGGGAAGAGAAACGGTGCGAAGCCAAGAAACATGAAGAGGGGAAGGAAGAGAGAGCGAGAGAGAGAGAGAGAGAGAGCAAAGGACCAGACAGACTGAAGGTTTGCTCACCGCGCCGTGAGGCACGAAGTGCGGCTAGGATTTACCCGTCAAAGTCCCTAAGGTAAGGTGCCCTGGTGACGTTATTTCTGGTCAACGAGCTCGCGAATTCCACGTCATCGTGGATTCGAGCCACTATTCCGTAGCGTTTGCCCAGCCAAACTGTATAAACCCGAGCTAGCTACGATTTACAGGCGAGGATCAGTGTCCCTTACCTCTCTCACGTCGTCAGTTGTACCGTGTTAAACCCGATAGCAACACAGCCCTATGCTGAATGTACCGCAGTGCTTTCCTAATCCTCGCGTGTGCACTAGGTATCCTTCATCATGTATTTCCAACTCCAATAGCCTCGTTGCGTTTTGGCCAACGAGAGCGAGCCATTGGGTTCTCCCGCTGCAGGATCTTTCCTCCAGCCGCTATCAACCCTGTCCCATCTTTCTCAGCTACCACCATTCGCTCGGCCCTACATCCACGTGCACACGGAGATCTTCGAGGTCCAGAGGTACGCCTTCGGAGCTGCAGAGGCCCGGGCCGGCTACCAATCTACGAGCTATAACGAAGGCAGCTCGTGGCCACCCCTTGCAACGACCCTCGAGGATTTCCAAAGAGCCATTGCGTCCCGCCCTATCCTATTCACGGACATGATACCAATTAAGCCCAAAATTCCCAACGAAGGAGACCCGGAGAAGAACACCCAGCAACTTGGCAGAGTACGTTGTCGAAAAGCCTCGCGACAGCATCCGAGAAGATTTAACAACCCCCAATGGCAAGCGAGTTCCGGCTGGACACTCTTCCAGCTAATGCGCCTCTTTCAGCATGAAGCATGGATTTTCCGGCAACTGTGGCCGCACTTGATGTCAGAATTTACGACGAATTTATCCGTCCAGGAGAGAGTGGCGAATGGGGGAGACGGGAAGTTGTACGATGTCTTCGAGGATTTGTCAAGTGCACGAAGAGCAAGAAAGAGAAAAGTTTAGCCACCGTCAATACCGCGACCAAACGACCTTCATTGAACGATGCGACGGAGAACGATTTCTCACTCCATCATTCCGCAGATGGAAACTTTCTGCCGATTTCTGTCCTGTCCAGCCAGACCTTTCGCAGGAGTTTCGTACCTTATTGCACACCGGAATGCACCTCCCGTGCTTGTCCTCAACGTCGATTTCCGATCCTCCCCCCTCGCTCCCTCTTGCTCCATTGAAATCTCCGGTGAAACTCCGTTCGGGCTCCTTTCAGAAACAGCCCGGGCATGGATCGACGCTGATATTTCCGACCGAGGTGCGGGGGAGTGTGCGGGAATTGCCTCCGGGGTAAACGCACCCACCGATATATCCATCGAAAAACGACTCGAACCAAAGAAAAAAAAGGACTTGCCTCGCCGGTGCTGCTGCGTCTTCGGTTTGTTTGACTCGGATACACGATCATCTCGACTCTTTTCACGTTCAATCTTCAACGATCAACGGTGTATCTGGAATACTCCCTAAAATGATTTGCCTACCTTTTCGCTGCATTTCTCCAGGCTCCTTTCTTTTCCGTCTACCTCGCGTTTATTTATTTATTTTTTCGTCCCTCCCGACGCTTGAAAACGCGCCAACGAAGAACTTTATGGAAAAGTGAAAACGTCGATCGCAAGTTTCCATCACTCGGTGTATTTCAATTTACGAGAGGTCGGTCGTCTCGCAGGCGGAAAAGGGAAAAAGGAAAAGGGAACAAAAGAGGAAGAAGTGAGCGAGAAATAGAAACAAACTCGGCGGACATCAAGAGAGAGGGTGTATATCAAATGGCCTTTTTGTGTGTTCGACGCAGAGAGCACCAACCCCTCCGCCACGTGTATGGCGCGGTATGCGCGCTATTACCGTGTGGAAGAGCCGCGCGGGAAAAGGAAATAGAAGGATAAAGGATAAAGCTGAAAAGGGAAAATGGAGAGAAAAGTGGAGGTGGCGGTGCACAGCGTGCAGTGCGCGAGCAGATACGCCTGCTGTGGGTCAGCGAAAGAATGGAACAGGGGGCATTGAGCTTTCAGTACTCTCGAGGCACGGAATGTGGCACAGAGTGTGCTGGTCCATCGCGTTTCCCTCCTTTTTTTTCATCGGTTTTTTTTCTATCTCCGCTAGGACCGTTTTCCCCATCGCAGAATGAAAATCAAAGCTTGACCGCGAAAGTACCTGATTCGACGAGGGATTTTCGTTGCGGGGGTGCTTTGTCTGCGGCATTGTGGATATATATTTCGGCGCAGCAGAGCAAAACCCCTATTTCACCTACAAAACCACGCCATTTACGAGTTGAGAGACGCTTGGCTGTCTTTTTTTCCAATACCCTGCCCTGCCGGTGTCTCGCTCAATGCTCTTCTCGCCTCACAGACAGATGGTATCGGAGTGCCAAAAATTCCGGTTCTTCACGAGCCAAAAAGGAATACTTTTGTGGTGCGATGCGAAAAATCACGCCTCTTTCGGCCCCCTTAAGGCAGTAGTCTGCTTTAGAAGCCAAAAAAAAGTGTTTTTTCAGCAATTTTTTTTTTTTTTTTTTTTGAAAGGGAAGGAAATGATTGCGGTAAACGAAATTTTGAGGCGATAGTGTATTATATTCAAGCTTTAATAAAACAATTTTTATTATTAAAAAATATTGAAATTTTTCAAAGTTATAACGATTATTCTGGGGCGCCTGGAGTCTGCGATTGTAAATCGGTGCCGGTGATGGAGGTCGTGCGATGCACCTGAAACAGTCGAACCAAATTTTTTTTAGTTTTTGTAAGTTCCTTTTCTATACGAACAAAAAAAATACCGAAGAAATGGTGAAATTAGAATTTTTTTCGAAGTTTGAAAAAAAAATTCACTTTAAGTTGCAAAACAAGTAATTTAAATAGCACTTTTGTCCAACTTTTTTAGTTCAAATAGAATACAATTTAATACTGAAGCTAGATCACTTTGATTTTTTTCGATCGGACATATATTGTTTTTGCTATCGCCGGCACCGTTTTCTAAAACCTGTGAAAATGAAAACTCGAGAAAACGGGCTTTAAAGTTTTCGGTCCAAAAAAATATAAGTTTTTGGATACTTACACTAATTAGATGTTAATCAGCTATCCCCGGGCCATACAATAATCCTTCCTAGAATAGATTTAAAACAAAAACGAAAAATCGATTTTTTGAAGCCTGTAAAGCATCCCACTGCCTTAAATACCAGGAACACTGTTGCGTATCGCATCACGCAACGTCTAATTAACGATCCGAGAAATATTTATATATTAAATAATATTATTAAGATGCGACTTTACCAGCGTAACCCTTCCGCACACTATCCGGTCGACGGATTTTCCTTCGACCTGACTACCATAAAAAAGGGTCTAAGGTCCTTCGCCCAGCACAACGGCGGGAAGATCCCGGGAAAGGAGCATTTGGCAACCAAACGTCTCGAGTATTTTTTGTACGCATTTCGTCATCACCATTAAAGAATTTCCGTCAATTGCAGTTTCGTGACATTTCGGAATGTAGAAGGATTTTCGAAAGACTGCATGCAGATATTGTCGCCTGGTATTTTCCCTCTTTTTTTGGGGTTTTTGAGATCTTCATCTTACCTCCGGTTTTTTAAGTCTTCTCTCGTGATTGGTCGCAAAAGGACTCGCCCACAAGGAAGTTGCAAATGTTTCCACCCAATAGAAATTAAGGGGGTTTCAATTGTCCTAATGAGCTACTCCTAGCAGTGGACGCGACACGTCGATTATCGAGAAGAAGAGTCAGTTGTCGCTCAACATACAAACAGACAAGTCGTCGCTAACCATCTAAGCGATCAAGTATCAAACTCTAATCGAACCAATCGTCAACCGATATAACGGAAAATCTCATTTAATCTTTAACTCAAGTTTGTGTTTAATTATCCGCGTTAAAATTGTTAAACCCGATCTGTATTATTTATTTGTTCAGATTAAAATCAATATTTTCCAATATCAGTGTCTACTTCATTTACAACGAAAACGGTTGCACTTCATTAATTTAAAGTGTGACGTACCCGGCAAGCGTCGTCGTATGCATGCGGTTCGGAATTTACGACTCCGAAAGAATCAGTCAAGATTCGCGGTGCTCACGGTACAAATACTTATAATCTTGTCCCAAGTGCCTGTTCGTTAGTCAGACCACAGTGAATCAGTGGAATTTGGAAGTACCCCATACACATTGATATTGACCGAAAGAGAAAACGTTACGGAGAGACGTTTGGAGACTTTGCCATGAGCTGAACTGGGAGATTCTATCTCACACGCCATATTCACGAGACATTGGATCCCTCAAATTACTATTTGATCCGATCTATGGCATTGACCCATTCTGGAGAGCAGTTCAGTTGTGATGAAGATATCAACATTGGCTTGATGACTGGAACGCTTTGAAACTACCAGACTTCTACCACGGTGGAATTTAATTAATGCGAAAATGACTTATTATGTGACTATATATATACACAAGCTTAAGTTTCAAAAATCTATAGCATGTTATTCGATAAACCTCTTTAATTGTCACAATGATATTAACTAATTGATATACTTTATGTGATATAAAAAATAATTATAGGAATTCATTTGGTCTCTCATGCCATATCTGAGCCCAAGATGTTACAAGCACTCGGTAGCATAGAGGCAGCGTGCCTAGCTTTGGGTAGGTAGGTACGAGGTTTGATTCTCATGTAGGCGAAATATTTTCTTCGAACAAAAACATTCCAGCAGGCCAGGGAACGACGAATCATGATACAAATTAATTGTAGTGGAACTCTAAATTTAGTGGTTCATTCAATTTAGGATTTTTCAAATATATTATATGCATTTCTTTCTGATCAGGCAACCTGATAGGGGCCTGATCTGGCAACCAGGTCAGGCCCATATGTGACACAACTTTACACTTCCTAGTAGGGCCCTTTCAGGCTGCCTTATTAGTGCCCTACCAGGGCAGTCAGGCAACCTGATCGGGCCCTGACGTGGGCCCCATCAGAATTTCTACGCGGGAAGGCCTAAGTAACGAAAATCGTTATTGAAATAACCGCTCCCGCTCAAAGCCACACTCACAGATGCGGATTGCACGAAGATGTCGCTACAAATGTGTGACGACTCTAACCGAATATAAATCGGTCCGAATAAATCGTAAATTTTTTTTTGTAACATTACACTTATCTATCTAAAATCACAGTCTTTATATTTATTAAGGCCTTAGGCCACTCTAGAGGCCGAAAAATAGGATTTTGGAGATTTTTTTTTCAGAAAAACTACAAAATAAATCGAGTTTACAAAAACGGATGTTTATCATACATATCAGTGACTGTATACAATAATTTTGTTTAAAGCGATTAATTTGACAATGGCGGCTGTGCAGCGTTTATCTTAAAACTGCATTTTTAAGTTGGCCGGAAACATAACTCAGACAATTTTCAACCGATTCACTTGAAATGTTGAATATATCTTGAAAAATACATTGTCTATGGAAGTACGTAGGATTTTTTTTTCTATTGCATGGTTCATTTGTTATTAACAATTATCTGACGATTTTGTAGGCAAATTTTTGGAAAGTGAAAAAAATAGTGAGCGATCGGAAGTTCGTTTTTTTTCCCAAAAAATTTCGCAGTTTTTTACTCACTATTTTCCAATTTTTCTTCTTGATTTTCGGTGAACTTATACGCAATATTGTACAAAGTAAAATTATGTTTGATTTTTTTGCTTCGGAGCACCTGTCCGGGACTTAGGACTTCCGCAAGAGAAAAATGTTATCGCCCGCGCACCGACATACGTGGCTCCTCCCACTCCCACCGCCATGTTTTGTCAAACTTTGAAAAATATTTTGATGTTTAATAAAGACCGCTTAGTCAACATACCCAATATCAACATTCTATATTTAATACTTTTCGCATCAAAAAATGGTAAAAAATCGTACATTTTTTGGGCCCAACAAGGCAGAACCTTCCCTTAAAAATGTTTAATTTTGTTTTTGTTTATGGCACAAGTAACCATTTTTCGTTTATATTTTATAAAAATCGAACTCAAATAATGATTATGATTCAAAAATATTGATTAAATTGGATATTTTTCATTTTATCTCAAATATCCCTTATCTCATTTCATCTCAATTATCCCTTAGCCTTATTACCCGCAGGTACCTTGCCGGTCGCGCCGGGTTTTGTTTTCTAGTGACATGTCCAACGGATTTCCAGGTCAACTCGACATTGAAAACTGGCAATCACTAATCCTAAGCCTCCACCCTTCAACCTCTTTTTTTTAACCGCCAGCCTATCATGACCTTGACATGCGGAAAAGCTAGCTTTCACGTGTACCTCTTTAATGGTATCTTTTTCTCATGTCAGGAAACAAATAATAATTTCAATTAAATAACGCGTTCAAACTGTTCGCCATTAATCGCCTGCCATTTATTCCACACCATTCCCCCACGACTTTTCACCCCCTAAGCCGCCTCTCGTTTTCACGCGTTTCACCTTCCAGCTACTCGCCTCGTGTACGTAGGAAGGACAATAAAATATACTTACGTGTTGTTTTTTTTGCTCCTTTCGGAAAGCGGTAACGGACTGAGAATTCTAGATTGGGAACAATGAGATTTGCAGTGGCGGGTAGTATAGCCGCGAATGTTATTATGGCGCGTATCCAAGCTCGTAAGCACGAAGGTTTCAGGAGTTTACTCTCTCGTTAGGAGCACACACGTCGAGAGAAGTGCGGCGCACGGTATGAGTGAGAGGGATTCGATGGGGCAAGTTTCTGGCAGGTTTGAGGGTAGAAACGAGAGGGTCGCGTAGGAAGGTTCGGGGGAGTGGGAGGGTGAGAAGGGCGCTTGAGAACCTCAGGGACTCAAGGATATATGTATAGGGCGCAGGATGCGAAACCGGTTGTATGCCCGGAGAAGGACGGGGTCATATTTGCAACGGATGTAGAGCGATCGTGAGTTCGTATCGTAAATGAAATCACGTATTCGCGCTCGTGGAGCGAGAACACGTAACTCTGAGGTAACGTACAAAAGTGATGTATATAAATATATATATAGGACGACGGAGAGAAAGAGGGGCGTAAGCTCCGCAAGGAAAAGAAAAAAGAGAGAGGCTAGAGAAGGGCAAGAAGATCAATGCAGAGAGTGGTTTCACTGTTGATTACTATTAGAAAGAGAGAGAGACTTAGAAAGAGGCGGTGAGGGAGAGAGAAAGGGAAACGAAAAAAGATCAGAAACTCGAAACAAACGAGAACGTAATAACAATCAGAGTCGGGTGGAAGAGTAGACACGGCAAGGCTAAAATCGATTGTAATCAAGTACAGGGATATATAAATCAAAGCAACATTCAGGAAAAGAAATGGGTATCGGAACGAGGACGAAACACACGGGGAACTATAGCTTCCTTTTTTTCTCTTGATTCTTTGAACAGATATTCGAAGATTTTGAGAATGATTTTTTTTTTCATTGGGATTTATAGATCAAAGAAACATTTTGAAAGAGGAATTGGTAGCAGGACGAGAGCACTGTGGTTCCTTGTTTTTGCTTGATTTTCTCAACGAGCTCAGAGTTTCGAGGATTTAGGGATTGTTTTTTTTTTTTTTCATTGGGATTTATAAATCAAAGGAAAAATACTCTGAAAGAAAAATGGGTAGCAGAACAAGAGGACTTCCTTGTTGTTGCTTGATTTTCTAAACGAGCGCAGATGTTCGAAGATTTCGGAGATGATTCTGTTTGCGTTGTTGGTGAAGGGTATCGTTCTATCTCTTTCTCTCTCCCCCTCTCCTCTTTCACTTTCTTTTATGTTATTTCATTTTTGTATTCTACCTCATCGCTCAGAACTGTAATTTGTTTTATTTTCTTCTTGATTATTCTTCTTGATTCGAAGTTCGAAATATTCGAAGATTTGGGGATGATTTTGTTGGATTACTGGTGAAGAGTATCGTTTGATGTCTCTCTCTCTCTCTTCCTCCCTCCTGCTCTCTTAAGCTATTTCGGTTTTATATTCTACCTCATCGCTCAGAACTGCAATTTCCTTTCTTTTCTCGATTCTCCAACCAAACTAATATATACGAAGATTTCGGGGATGATATTTTTCATTGGGTTTTATAAATCGAAAGAAAATTCTGAAAAAGAAATAGGTATCAGGACGAGAGCACTGCAGTTCCTTGATTTTCCTTGATTCTCTAAACGAGTTCCGATATTCGAACATTTCAGGGATGATTTTTGTTGCACTGCTGGCGAAGAGAAGTGTTTTATTTCTTTTCCTTTCTCTCCCTCTCTCCGTCTCTCTTTTTTCCTTTTATAATTATTGCTTTTATATTCTACCTCATCGCTTCTTGTATTGTTCTTCTTTGATTTATGTCAAATCTTTATTTCTTTGATTGCTGTTAATTTTATCGTGATTTTTCACCTGCTTTCTTGTGATTTGCCAGAGAGTTGACTGAGGCATTATAAACAAATAAACAAACAAAAATCGAATCTCTCTGAGATGAAAACTTGGAAACTTGGAAACTTTCCATTATTGTTACTAATCTCGTACGCATGTTCGAAAATTACCCGATAGTTTTCCAGGGTATCAGTATTAACGGGTTATACGCAGTTAGAAATTTCAAAAAATCGATTTTGTAATTGCATTTTCAGAATGTACAAATATGTGAGTATATTCCCTGAAAATGTCAAATCGATCCAGCGTATATTCTCGGAAATACACGAATATGTGTAAGGACGCTCAGAGCGCGTCTCCGAGCGTCCGAGAAACTTCAAACGCGTTTTTCTCAAAACGGTGTTTTCAGAGTCGGTGGGCACGATTTCTCAAAAACGGCTCAACCAATCGGTCTGCAATTTTAACACAACCTTGTCAGATATATTCTTCAGGTATTTATCGAAGGAATAAGATTTCCGATAATTATTTATATTTTTTTTTCAACGATTTAACGAAAAAAATTTGGTCGAAAATCGAAATTGTTTCTTTCCGGAGCCATGATTTTGTCAAAAATTAAAATTTCGTCTATTCCTTCGATCAATACCTGGATTCATCCATCCCCTAAAAGAATCTTTTTGGTTTTTTCATTTTAGATCATCCAAACCGAAGATACTTTGCTCACCACCGGACACTTTTTTTTCGGGGACCTCCAGGAGACTTCCTACAGGAGCAATGTTAATGAATATTTTTGAAAATAAAAAATGCCAATCTAAAGCTAAAAGATGCCACTACACTGGCTAATACTTTTCGTTTTGCCCAAATGAAATCCTTTTCCGGAAAAAAAATCGTGAAAAAAACGACTTTTTTGGCCTTACAACTGCGTATAACGCATTGAATCAATGAAAACTTATCAAATAATAAAAACTTATCAACCAATAAAAACTTATCAATAATCGTATCGGGCACACACACGCGCATACACACACGCACACACGCACACACGCACACACACACACACACACGCACACACACACACACACACACACACACACACACACACACACACACACACACACACACACACACACACACAAACACACACACACGAACACACCATTCCGCTGGACTTAATGGTCCTTTTACTATTTCCACGTGGCCCCAAAGAGATTCCGATCTCAAGGGCCATACGTTCCAACTTTTTAAACAAATATGTACATTGTTATAACTGCCTTCACCCTATAGTGAGATACGATAGTCCGTCCCCACAGACCTAGGCATGCATATACATGACCACCGTGCTATCCGACTCAAGTGTGTCCGTGTGTCCGCCCGTGTGTGTATATCTATACGTGTTTGCATGCCCGACGGAGCGGCAGTTTGGAAACTTCGTAATGCAGTTTTCATCGAGAAAGTTGGGGGGCGCCGCGTGTGGAAGAAAAATAGCGCGAGGGAGTTCCGAAGAAGCCGTAAGAAGGAAAACAGAAGAAGAGGGTTCTTGACTCGGACAGGATGCTCGGCAACAAGCCATGGTCAGAGCAAGTTTACGAGAGTCAATGGTGCATCTCCAACTGGATACAGATATAAGCGACCAGGACATTTGGAATCCGATGTATCAGTACGATCGTGACTATCAGCACATCCGACCGTTTTGAGGACGCTTCTGCAACTGTCTTTAATCGTTGATTTCGGGGACAGGATCCCAAGTAGAAATATTGTCAGATATTTCTGATATTTCTAGCCTGATATTTGATCCGGGTCTGATCACGTTGTAGTACGGAGGCCTAAAGGTATGCCTCTATTTGCCTGATCGGGTTGATGTCAGGGGATAGTCAGGCAGCTGGATGTACTGTTTCCTCCAGTTGCCTGATCAGACTACCATCAGGCGATGGTCAGACAACTGGACTTACGGCTTGATTCAATTCGGCTGATCTGGCTAGCTCAAGCAATCATCAAGTAACTGGACCTATATACAGTTTGGCGCCTTTCACACGTCTAACCTCTTATCAAACACCAGACGAACTATATATATTAGCGCGTCGTCAAAACGTCGAGACATATTGTCCACTCTATGCGTAAATTTTTTTATTATTCCTAATATTTCATTTATTCCCAATAAATCTGTGATTCGGTTTCCGGGTGTTCAAAAAATAATTTAGTTGAATCCACTAAATTTAACTATTTAATTTAAAAAAATTTAAATTGAATCGAACTTTTGTAAAGACAAACATTTTTCTGTTTGATTGAATTAATGGCCCGTCTTTATTATACATATCGGAGGGGAGGGGGGCATAGAGGGGCGGAGAGAGAGAGAGGAGTTATATATATATAATACCGTGATCAGACCGAAATCAGGGAAAGTGTCACAAAAATGATCAGGGCGTGATAAAAAATCCTGATCAAGGCCTGAAAAAAATCAGGATACCTGATCAGGTCTTGTTTGTAGCTGGAGCAGGATTACTACTCGTAATGATCCTTGGAGTTACCTTGACATAAATATCCTTGCATTTGAGAAGAGTTTGTGGCTTCCGGATGGAGGCCGTGTTGAGGATCAGCGTTGTGCCGACGTTTCGCAAACGTTACAGCCTGCATCATCAGGGCTGAGAGCTCCGATACTGAAGCTCTCGTGTCTCAGGTATTCCTTATATAGTTGCAGTCATCGTTCCGGATCGCTGCGCCAGCCAATCAGATGTTTTAATTGATCAGCTGGTCAATTAAAAAACCGGGAGGACGGTGTGCCAAATAGGATTGACGTGATATCCTCCATCTCTGTTTAGGTTGTCCGGATGTTTTCGGATTTCCAAGCCTTCTCGGTGTTTCCTGGAAAAATAGCTGTTTGATGGGGCCAGACTTTGGGCTTTGTCGAACTGGATGGCATGACCAGTCTCCATCCAATGTTCGGCCAGCGCTGATTGTGTAATATGGCCATATTTGATACACCGTTGATGTTCTTTGATCCGTGTACTGATCTTCCTCCCGGTTTCTCCTATGTACACTTTACCGCATGAGCAGGGTATCTTGTATACTCCTGGTGCACTTAATGGTGGTCTTTGGTCTTTTGCACTCGGAATCACTTGTGCTAGTTTCTTCTGAGGTTTGAAGATGACTCGCACGTTATGTTTTCCAAGGACCCTCCCTATGCGATCGGTTATGCCCTGAAGGTATGGAAGGGAAGTTGTTACGGTTATTTGTCCTTCATTCTCCCTATCAGGTGCTGTAACCGTTTTCGGATCAGCTATTTTTCTTTTTAGATTTTTGATCGTTCTTTCGATGTTGCCTGGCTTGTAGCCATTGTCCCCTAAAGCTTTTCGTAGGTGTTCTAGTTCAACCTCCAAGGAGTCTGGTTCGGAGATCGCTAGAGCTCTGTAGACCAGAGAGCTTATGACCGACTGTTTTTGGGAAGGGTGGTGGTGGGACGTAGCATGGAGGTATCTATCCGTATGCGTTGGCTTCCGGTAAACTTTATGGCCCAAAGTGCCATCGCTTTTCCGTTGAACCAGTACATCCAGAAAAGGAATTTGATTTTCCTGTTCTATCTCCATGGTGAATTGAATATTGGGGTGCTGGGAGTTGAGGAAGGTTAAGAAATGATTGAGGTTTTCTTTGCCGTGACTCCAAATGACGAAGGTGTCATCGACATATCGGAACCAGGTGGAGGGTTTGAGGAAAGCTTCTTGCAGAATTCTGTTCTCGAAGTTCTCCATAAAGATGTTGGCGATGATAGGAGAAATAGGGGAACCCATGGCTGCGCCTGAAGTTTGTTCATAAAATTGGGATTGAATTTGGAAATATGTAGAGTTTAGGCAATGTTCTATGAGGGGCAGTAGGTTAGGGGCAACTTTTTTGGAATTTTTAACTATGCTTAGGGTTTCATTGGTTGGGACGTTCGTAAACAGGGATACAACATCGAAACTCACTAAAATGTCTTCTGGTTGTACCTTGATAGTCTGGATCTTGTTCACAAAATCCCGGGAGTTTTGGATATGGGAGTTGTTGAGGCCTACGAGTTCCTGCAAAGGTTTGCAGAGAAAACGTGCCAAATGATATGTAGGACTGCCTATGTTGCTAACAATGGGCCTTAGTGGGATGTTGTTTTTGTGTATTTTTGGCAGACCGTAAAGCCTGGGTGGTAGGGATTCCTTGGGTGTTAGGGCTTTGGTTAGGTTTTCTGATAGACCAGCCTTCTTTAGAAGTGTTGTTGTTTTCTTTTCTACACTCGATGTGGGGTCACGTGATAATTTCTTGTACGTGTTGGTGTCCTCGAGCAGGTTCAAAATTTTACTGCAGTAGTCCGTTTTATCCATGATGACAGTTGCATTCCCTTTGTCAGCTGGTAGTATTAAGATATCCTTGTTCTTCTTCAAATTGTGAAGAGCAAGGTGTTCTTCCTTCGTGATATTCTGCTGCGGAGGTTTTGCCTTATGTAGAATATTGCTTATCCGTTTCCTGATGTCGTTGCCAGTATCCAGTGGGAGACGATAGATGGCCGTTTCCACCTGGCTGATGATTTCTCTGGTTGGAATTTCTGTCGGTGTAATGGCGAAATTGTGCCCTTTTGCGAGGACTGATGTTTCAGCTGCGGAGAGTGTGTGGTTACTTAGGTTTTTAACTGTGTGGGTTAGGATGGGCTGCTTTGATTGCGGACATAGTTTCCTGAATTTTTCTATTTGATTCTTGGATCTTAGGTCTGCACAGTGGAGGGCTTGTTCGTGAGTGACACGGTCAAGATCTTCCCACAGCTGTGGTTCCAAAGAGTCAGATAGAAGTAGGTGAAGTTTAAGGAGTTTTTGGGAATTTTGGTCCAAAAGCTTTTTGGTGACAGATATTCTCTCTTTCACCAGTCTCACCGAGGCCTGGTGGAGGATAGTTTTGGCTTGTTTTGATGGAAAGGGGTTTTTCAATTGAAAACATTTTGGTACCACTTGATGGTCGCGGCACCTTTTTAGGAATGTTAACGAGCACAGTTGGATGTGCAGAGTTTTCCTGAGTTTGGAAAAGGTGTTAACAGAACCCAAAATAGCCTCTCCGTGTAGGCGTCTGATTTTAGTTTTAAGGCTTTCACGGCTCTTTATGTAATGAGAAGAGTTTGTGGCTTCCGGATGGAGGCCGTGTTGAGGATCAGCGTTGTGCCGACGTTTCGCTGATAGCTGATCCGAAAACGGTTACAGCACCTGATAGGGAGAATGAAGGACAAATAACCGTAACAACTTCCCTTCCATACCTTCAGGGCATAACCGATCGCATAGGGAGGGTCCTTGGAAAACATAACGTGCGAGTCATCTTCAAACCTCAGAAGAAACTAGCACAAGTGATTCCGAGTGCAAAAGACCAAAGACCACCATTAAGTGCACCAGGAGTATACAAGATACCCTGCTCATGCGGTAAAGTGTACATAGGAGAAACCGGGAGGAAGATCAGTACACGGATCAAAGAACATCAACGGTGTATCAAATATGGCCATATTACACAATCAGCGCTGGCCGAACATTGGATGGAGACTGGTCATGCCATCCAGTTCGACAAAGCCCAAAGTCTGGCCCCATCAAACAGCTATTTTTCCAGGAAACACCGAGAAGGCTTGGAAATCCGAAAACATCCGGACAACCTAAACAGAGATGGAGGATATCACGTCAATCCTATTTGGCACACCGTCCTCCCGGTTTTTTAATTGACCAGCTGATCAATTAAAACATCTGATTGGCTGGCGCAGCGATCCGGAACGATGACTGCAACTATATAAGGAATACCTGAGACACGAGAGCTTCAGTATCGGAGCTCTCAGCCCTGATGATGCAGACTGTAACGTTTGCGAAACGTCGGCACAACGCTGATCCTCAACACGGCCTCCATCCGGAAGCCACAAACTCTTCTCATTACATAAAGAGCCGTGAAAGCCTTAAAACTAAAATCCTTGCATTTATCTGAAAGTGATTTTGAAGACATTGAGACTTACCGTCGAGTTGGGTGACGGTAGATGAGGTCGTAGAAGTCACGTGTCTCCGAATTACCTTTCCCTTTATGAATACTGTTGCGAGATCGGCAAAATAAAAGTGCCTAAAAGTTAGAATCATAGTGAAATATAGAGAAAGAGGGAGCAAAGCAACGAAGAGAAAAGGAGAAAACGACAGCGGGCGTGGAAAACGGTTGGAGACGAATATAGAATGCATGGTGAAGTGGAGAAAATCCTAGACCTGTTCTTCCGGTAACTGCGACGGTGAAGGGGGGTTGGGAGCTTTCGAAGGGTGGGATGCAAGTGTTGCAAGAGCGAAATTTCGTTCCTACCAAATGAATAAATCTGCCTTTCTCTCCCAGAGGTAGCATCCATTCTTCTCCGTTACTCATTCCATCCGGAAGTCCCTGCGTTGCGTCCCTTACTTCCGCCAACACGGGGTCTTCCTCCCTCAATGTGGCTCTTCCTCCTTCTTCACCTTACTTATATTCATTACGCTCCTCCCTCAACGTGAACGTGACTCTCTCTCTCTCTCTCTCTCTCTCTCTCTCTCTCTCTCTCTCTCTCTCTCTCAATATCTCGCTCTCGTTTTCTCTTTTAGTCCATGTGACTGTAACCTATAATGCGCTCACCCAGCCACCCTCATACCCTCTGAATATTCCCATGGAACAATCTCCAGCGTTGACTGCTCGGATTTCGCTATGTAAAATCGGAAAATTCACTTTTTAAACATTTTTCCCGCACTGGCACTCATCCCTTCGCCATGAAAACTTTTCACGCCTCGATTTTCTCTCTCTCTCTCTCTCCCTCTTTTTCTCTCTCTCTCTCTCTCTCTGGATCTCTTTCTCTCTCTACCATTCTCTTCGGATTCGCCGCAGAACAAGTTCACTTATCGAATCCTTTATTTATGTATTTATATCGGTGCCTCAAACTTTTTGAAAAATGTTCCGTCGCCGCTTCTTTTCTCGTCCCGCTCTCCTATTCTATTTTGACGTTGCAAGGTACGCGAATTGAATCTCGCGATTCGCAATCGAGATTTATTTCTGAATGCAGCCCGACCGATCCTCGAACATGCGAGATGAAAGGACGAATAATGTGCGGGACAATTGTCGAGATCGCTGTGAATAAAATTACACAGCAACAATGCTAAAACCTCATCACAAATGGCGGTAGGCCATGTCCCTCGAAACTCGGAGTATCAGAAGTTAAGGTCGGAGCCTGAATTGGGAGGTCCGAAAAAACGTTTTTTTTTTTATTGCTTAAATCGGTAAATAAACTATCCAAGAATATGTTTACAAAGTTACAGAAGCCAATTGTAAATATTTTTGAAGATACAAGGCCAAAAGCGGAGTAGCGATTAATATTTGATATTTATATTTCCTTCTGTTGAAAATTTTTAAGCGCGATTTGTCCAGTTTTCATTTTCACGATTTTTCCAAATTGCTGGGCGTGATAGCAAAAAAACTATACCACCTGTTAAATCAAAGAAAAGTTTACTTTCTTCAGTATGAAAATCTCTTCTAAGTGAATTTAAAAAGTCATTGAAAAAGTCTTTTTAAATATTGATTATAGCACGTTGAAGTATTTTTTTTTAAAGACATTTTTTTTCAAACACGAGAAAAGTTATAATTCCACGATTTTTTCAGCTTTTTCTTAATTCACCCAGAAGAAAAATATATGACGATTGAAAATTGTATTGGTTTCTTTCCTTCAGTCAAAAATTACGTGCTCCATCTTTCCCGCCGATTGGGGACTGCAGTGGCAAGACGCACATGGAACAGGCTGATAAATCTGCAGTCATTTTTTGTTTCATGTTAAAGCTCATGAAAAGTTCATGTGTTCATGAAAGGTACGTTAGTGTTTAATGGGCGCACTTGTATTTCTCCCTTCTAAAAAAATTCCCGAAAATAACCTTTTTTTAATCTTCTAATTCAGGCTCAGGAGAATAATTAAGCAATTTTGAGGGGTTTTTTAACTAAAAAATAGTTATTCTACATTTTTTTAAGTTCAGGTATACTTCAATAGTATATTTAAGTATACAAACCAATTTTTTTTTTAATTAATTAATCATCAAAAAGGCAGAGTGTTACAGCAAGATTGCCTCGGGAGTTGCGAATCGGCATGCAGTCTAGCTTCCCGTAGACTTTGATTTGCAAAAAAATTCAAATTTTTTTTCTGTTCAAACACGCATAGTTTCTAATTGACAGTAATTAAAATGAAGAAATCAAATTTAGGGAAATGTCACGCAATTACAAAGAAATATCCAAATTTCACGCGCAATTTCTATAAAATTTGCATGAAAAAAGTACTTTTTTTCTAATTTTTCAAAAACTATTCTCGTCAAGTAGAAGGTAGCAATATTATCAATATTTCGACCGAGTTTCAACTCAGTCATCCTGCACGCCAATTTCGAAAATGCAGTTTAAATAAAAACGAGTTTAAAGTTTACATCGAATTTAGATGAAATTGCACTAGGTACTTGTGCTAACTAATAACTTAAGTAATCGGTTACAAAGTAATCGAGTTATTAATTATAGTAGTAATTGTCATTGTTAATTCTTAATTTAATTAAATTTGCCCATCTCTGCCCATATATAGTCATATCGTTTAAGAAAAAACGATTTTTTTATCGTTGTAAATGTATATCTCGCCTCAAGGTGACGGATGCGCAAAATTGTTGAATTAGTTACTCGATAAATATTTGTTAAAAAACGACCGCAGAGAGACCTTGGGTGTACTTCGAGTGTTAAGTTCGCGAACTGGGCCCAAAAATACAGATTGGCTTAATGGTGCATGGAGTTTTAATGTAGCGCGATCACAGTAGGTATTCAGAGAGCGATTCACAATAAAAATATTCAAATATCCCAATTCCAATATTGGAGAATCGTAATATGATGAAGTTTAAGTTCACATGTGTATGTAGGTACTTCATTGTATGCTTTGCAATCTGTAAAATATTGAAAGTGATTCTGCTTTGACTTTCACTGATCGTCTGGCACGATAATTTGCCCTATGAATTTTGATATAGCAATTTGATTGCTATTTATTCACGATTAACGATAAATTTGCAAATTATTCATTCTGGCGCGAATTTCACGGACGTCTCAGTGTGTTCGGATTCTGGTTCTTGCATAACCACTTAGGATTTTGAATATATTTTCGTCCTGTATTCATCTTGCTGAGCAACACGAATAAAACTAAACGAGAGCGCATTCTCGCCTTTTTGTATGAGAATTCATACCAAGCCTGTCAACCTTGGACTTACTCAAGAAGTCTGCATAAGATTGAAATTTAAAAAATGTAATTTTTATTACGCACTTTTATAGGCTACATTATAAGACCTTATTTTGCAAACTATTATAGGGTCTTTAATTTGCAGATTAATCTCCAAAAAAATCCACAATTGATCGAGTTGTGACAATTTTTGTGTAGGATGAGATCGCCCACGGCGCTATTGCTAACTGCCCAGATGCGATTTGGCCATTTTTCTTAAAACGTACAAAGTACTATGTATTATAAAACAGGGTAAATCGTATCTCAAAATCGATTCTTCTTATTTACTTCAAATTCGGACAGAGAATAGTTCATAACATTTTCTGTCATTTGACCAGCTGATTTTTTTTCTATGTTCATTCTTTTTTAAATAACGAATAATCAAATTTGTTTTTTTTTGTCAAAAATCGTATTCAGCTTTCTACTGCTTGTCATTTTCGTAATTTCCAAAAATTTTAACGAGTAACCGGTTATACGAAAGTTTCCTCATTATACCAATAGTACATTTTCATTTTCCAATCCGGAACCACCAGGATGATCCGAAATGAAAAAAAAAGTCGTATCGTATTGTAAAATCCATTCGTCGCGTTCACTTCAAATTCGGACAGAGCATCGTCTATAACACTTTCTGCTGAATGTCCGGTTGATTTTTTTTATGTTCATTCATTTGTAAATAACGAATTATGAAAGTCTTTTTGTCATAAATTTAATTTCGTTTTCTACAGCTCGCCATCTTCGTAATTTTCAAAATTTCAAAAAAGTAACCGGCCATACGAATGTTCCCTTATTACTGCAATAGTACATTTTCTTATTTTTCATTCCGGATCACCCTAGTTGCCAGAACCACCTATACCTATTGACCATGCAGCAGCGACGGTACTATGTTCAAATAATAATAACGTCGTTGTTTATCAATATCTTTCGATACAAAAAAACCTCAAACTCGGCGATACTATGTATCAATATTGTGTAAAATCCCGAACCCGTCATTTCAATACTTTCGTCACAAAAAAATCATCAAAATCCACTTGTTCTTTGGACCCGCCTAAACAGCCGCTGAGCTCCTTTGAGTCTTCAAGCACCCCCTTATAAATCATCCCGATATAAAACGATTCAATAATAGTCAAACGATCAAGCATTGATGTTCCGACGAAATGTATCTTCTCCAACATTCCAAAACCCGTCAAAATTCCGATAAATCCATCTAAACGAACGTCAAATAATTCATCATCGATCCAATTGTGTCTACATTTTCTTTAAGGGGGGAAATCCCTTTAGACACCCGAAAATAAATAATTTCACATGCATTTTTTTAAAGGTGTTAAGATAATCGCATTATTAAAAATGTTGACATTATCTCATTACAACTTTTAAGTGTTAATTTTCTTTTAACAAAACAAAATGGCGGCTTTATAATGTATTCCTTTCGGCGTTTTTAGAAAAACTGCTCATGTCAAAGATGAGAAAGTTATTGATCGATCTGGCTGAAATATTGGGAGGTTACTCACTATAACATTATTGGAAAAATATACCTAAAGTTTTAAGGTTATCGCGTAAATAAATTACTTTTTTGGGATAAAAATCTTCGCGAAAACGGTTAAAAATATGAAAATATTACAAAGACTACTTAATTTTTAGTTTTATACTTTTTAACATTTTTATAGGCATATTCTTCCAATAATGTTATAGTGAGAAACCTCCCAAAATTTCAGCCACATCGATAAATAACTTTTGGAGCTGCAACATGAGCAGTTTGTCAAAAGATGCGTAAAAAATACTTTATAACGTCGCCATTTTGTTTCGTTTAAAAAACAAAAGAAAAATTTACCCCTCGGAAGTTGTAATAAGATAATGTCAAAATTTAAAAATGCGGCAATTATTTTATCACCATTAAAAAAAAATCACGAAAAATTACTAATTTTCGTTCGTCTAAAGGGCGACCCCCCCCTTAATTCTCAGGCCTCACTTTAAGTACATTATTTTCTATTCCAATCCAAAAAGTTTACCTCCTCTCTCTTACTATCCTCGCCACGCTTGTCCCCTCGTGGTAGGAAAGCCTGAGAATAGAAAATCAATTTGCAATTATTAGATTACCTCCTAACCGATCAGATGTATAATATATACATACGAGAGTAAAACCTTTTCAGACTAATATGTGCATACGTACATACGCAATGCCAGTGAAAGAATAATGGCATGTAATCGATAAGCACGCAGGAGCGTTTTGGACTTCTGCCACCGCGAATTCCTCTTAGATTAGACGCACGGAATATAAAGTTCTCAGGAATCTTTTCTATATCTCTCTGCGGATTTTTCATACCAGCCTTCACGTATACGTCGATAAAATCTTTTCCGTGTTTCGCAATTCAGTCGAGCATAAAAGAAACGATTTGATGGATAGGGATGAGAAAGAAAGGAGACGGAAATACAGGCGTAGGAAGTAGGAACTGGGAAGGATCGAGGGAGAGAGAGAGAGAGAGAGAGAGAGAGAGAGAGAGAGAGAAGAGAAAAAAATAATGAAGATGAGAATCGCTGCGGGACTTGACAGAAACAGTATTTGCCCAGCAACGAGAAGAACTCTTTTTCTTGAAATATATCGGCATAAACTCGCATATATATATATATATATATATATATATATATATATATATATATATATATACATGTGCAGGGTGCATATCGTCAGGGAGTCGCAACGAGGGGAGGCTTTCCGTAAAACGTGCCAGCAACAGACATCATCTTGCATGTCAAAATAGAGTCTATATCCGACCGAGTGTATCGGCGAGCGAATTGCGCGTGGCGAAGAGAGCTGAGGAAGGAAGAGGAAGGGGTGGGCTAAGGGGGGGTGAGGAGGGGTAAGAAAGGTACATTCTACCGATTCGGCATGGACGAGAGAGCGACATGGGAGAAGAGTTGCCACGGTTATTGGAGGCATAATGTATTCGTATCCTCGTACGTCTGCATATAGGTATGTCCATAAATATAAGGTATATACATATGTGTGTGTGTTTGTGTGTGTGTGTGTGTGTGTGTGTGTGTGTGTGTGTGTGTGTGTGTGTGTGTGTGTGTGTGTGTGTGTACAATTTTGTGTTCCCGCTACCAACGGCACGCCCATGCACCCTTGTGCACAGGTAAACACGAGATTTCGTGTAGAAAAACATCACACAAAAATATTTTCACACATCTAAACATTGATCGTCTAAGAAATATAGTCTAGTGTGTATGTGTGTGTGTGTGTGTGTGTGTGTGTGTGTGTGTGTGTGTGTGTGTGTGTGTGTGTGTGTGCGCGCGCGCGTGGGTGTGTAGACACATGAGGGTGATGCAAAAAATGGTTATTTATTAAATTTAGGTTTGTTTGGGTTGTAGATCGTAGCGAAATATGTTAGTTGATAGCAAACAAAAATGCCTCGTGACAAGTGAGCCCTCAAGTCACGTTTAAAAGTCGAAGCAAGTCTCTCCTCGTAATTCCTCACGTGTTCAATAAAAATAATAGTTACAAAACCGTTTGAAATGTCAATAATTGTGATTTTCGACAGAAAAATAATATATTGATTTTATAAGGTTAAATTACAGCGCGGTTACTCCAATGGAGACTGCAAAAAAATATTTTGTGTGTTTACATATGACGGTGATGCGAAAAAAGCAAATTTCTTACGATTGGTGGGCACCCTGCACGCCAATTTCGAAAATGCAGTTTTGAAAAAAAAAGCGTTTAAAGTTTACATCGAATTTGGATTTGGAAGAAAGTCAGGTTCAAAAGTTTAGGCAGGCCATTTCAGGTATTTTCTCAATTTTCACTTGAAATCGTAGTTTTTGACGTGTTAAGAAGAAAAAAGAATAGTTACAAAACGTGTTCAAATGTCAATAATTGTGATTTACGACGCAAAAATAATTTATTGATTTTTCAAAATTCGATTAGTGTTGTGACTCTTATAGGAATTTAAAAAAAGTTGTTTTTCGAGCTGCAAGTTGGACTAACCACTTGTCTATATTTTTTAATACATTTTGTAAACTTTCTTCTTATTCAAAACGTGAAATACTATTCATTTATAAAAATAAGGAGACTACCTGAAAATGCGTTCTGCCACCTTGTAATGTTGAGCTATAGGACTCACTTTGCGCGAGATTTATTTGTTACCATATACTATCATTTTTTGCAACACTTTTATAAATATATACACAGTGGGTGAAAAAAAGTATTTGAACACGTCGTCTTTTCCAAATTATCGTTCGAAAAAAGTTAAATATTTTATTAAGTTTTTCTGTTCGATAGCTTATCCTAAATATACATGGTATCGGTTTACAAAAATCTTAGGAAAAACACGAACACAAATATAAAGCCAAATTAACAACAGTTTCGTGTGAGATTTACAAATACTTTTTGTACCCACTGTATGTATTATGAAACTCTGGCTCAAGAAATCGTCAACGCAATATATGTGCATGGATACTTTTTATGTGGATGTTTTATATCTCTGATTTCTTAAAAAATCATGTGTGTAAATATATATATATACATACATACATAGTATACGTTATATATATACGTATATAATATTTATATATATGGCATATTGCAATATATACGTATGAAAATAGTACACAAGAAACAGTCGTTCAATCTAGATCGATCAGGGACACATTGCAACTAACAACGAAACAGTATATATTGTACGTGTCTATTGTGATCGTAATATGATTTTTTTGGCTTTCACCTTTTATTCGTTTATATTGTCTCTGGGTACAGTATCAGTCATGTGCATTTATAAAATAAAGGCGGCAGCGAGACGAAATGCGAAAGAGAGAGAGAGAGAGAGAGAGAGAGAGAGAGAGAGAGAGAGAGAGAGAGAGAGCGAGAGAAGGGGAGAACGAGAAGTATAGAAAGTAAGATAGATCGAGAGCTAATGGACTCTGATTGGGTTGAAGGGATTCGATAGTGATGATGTCAGTCCTAGGTATCGGTTATGGGGGTTGATCGGTGTGGTTACTAATGGTTGGTGACGGACACATACTATATACATACATACATACATCCACACACACATTTACATATATATATATATATATATATATATATATATATATATGGAAATGTATGTGTAAATGTATATATAAATAAATGTGTGTGTATATATATATATATATAGGTATGCAAAATATTTTTTTACATCAGCGGGTAGACGAATGGTTACGAGATTAATTACTGAGCTTGTTCGTGTGACAGAGAGAGAGAGAGAGAGAGAGAGAGAGAGAGAGAAAGAGAGAGAGAGAGAGAGAGAGAGAGAGAGAGAGAGAGAGAGAGAGAGAGAGTTAGAGAAAGATTGGAGGAATACGTATACATATATAAGATTAGAGCAGCGCTTACGACATATGGGAATATATCGTAATACCATATCATATCATATATATGCACGTATGCGTTTTATTAATATAGAGAAAAATTCTACAGACTATATCCTAATTTGCAAACCAAACAAACGAACCAACCTCCTCGGAAAGGCCTAGCCGAAAATGTTCGCGGGACCCCTGTAACAAAAACATAGATAAATCATAAGAAAATCATAGAATAACGAAAACAAATAACTAACAGACGTGACGTTCTATATTGTGTTTTTTACTTTTATCGTTTGTCTCGTTTTACAGTCACCGTTTTTCTTTCTTTCTTTCTTTCCTTATTCGAAAGCATTTGGGGTCGAACGAAAAAACCCTATTCGCGAGAAAATTTCATGGACAAATGAAAAAATAACGATAACACATTCGTTAATAAGTACAAGGGTCGATTCAACCCTAACGATGTGAATATGCACACCTACACTAATTTTCCGACATCTTACGGAATAGGAACATTGGCGTTGATAAATATTGAAAACATTATCCGACAATTAAAAAAATAAAAAATCACGAAAACAAAAACGTTTTTGAAAGTAACCAGATAATATTTTTTTCCCTAATCACAAATTTTCTGTGGAATAAGCCGGCAAACTTTAATGTGCGAAAAAACATCGATAAGTCTTGAATCCTGCCCATTTTTTATTTGATGCACTTTTTTATGTTACTTTTTATGTTACGCGAATGCCGACACTTCAATTGGCAGGAAAAAGATCAACAAGAGCAACATTTTTTTTTTTTCGATGCGCCCCTATACAAAGTACTTAAAAAATAGCGTGGGTGACAATTCTAACGTTGTAAATTGATAATTAATGACCTGTATCGGTATAAGGATCGGAGAGAATTTGTACATAGTTCGCTCTTCTCGCTAGTCAAAGGGAGTCGAGTGAAGGAGGGAAAGGGTTGAAGGGGATTGAGAGGCCCTCCTTGTAGTTTGTCGGCGAGTTCGAGAGTGCGGTATATCGCCTCAACTCAAAAGTCTACCTTGTGCACCACAGCATCGGGGCGTGGTAAGAAGAAAAAACGGAGAGGAGCACATCAAAGGAAAGCAGGTCGGGGGAAGGGAGGGGGTTGCAACAGCTAGAACGCTTTTCATCATCGCGGTTGTCTAAGCCAGGGAAATATATCTTGTTAACTCTGCGTGTACGTTACTGGCAGACCCGTCATCCATTATGTATCCATTGATACACATCTAACTACTTAAATCATGTAGGTACGTTTTTGATACTAAAGAGAGACTGGCGCTTAGGGTCACACGAGTTGAAGTACACAATGACGCGACCATTTCTATGTCATCAGTCAACGCGCCTAGTCATACGACAGGATAAAAATGTGTACGGCATATATACGGTGTCCTCGAAATCGGGCAGACCTTTAAAGGACAAGGTAAATTGCAAAATTCTGGAGAGAAAAGTCCTTATCCATTTTTCTCTCCGACGCACCGTTGCTCGGGTATTAATTGATCAATGACAGCCAATCCGGTGCGCTAGTGCGGCTTCCCCCTGCGCCCGTGGCTGGAAGGGGCGCGACATGCCCATTCTCGCTGCTAGGCCCGTCCGATTGGCTGTCACCCATCAATTAATACCCAAGCAACGGTGGACCGGAGAGAAAAATGCATGAGGACTTTTCTCTTTCGAATTTCGAGAGGAAGATGGAAAAAAATAGATCGCGCCATTGCTGCAGATCGTACTCGTGATTATTGCCAATATCAGTGAATATACCATGGGTGATGTATCGAACGATACTGGGTAAGATATTCAGAAGCATATTGCGAGAGAGGCATTATGAAATATACGGGCAATTATGGACAACTCCGTACTTTCGGTTGCACCCTGTCGCTATGTGCTACAGTTTGTGCCACAAGGCGCGCTATAACCCACGTCGTCGAGTCGTGTGAACGTCGAAATCGACCGCATTTACCGTTACACGAATGGTCGCGGGTTCGCGTTTCGTACCTCGTTGACTCGGCGTTCCTGCGCATATACACATATATCCGATCCTTCGATGTTTCTATATACATACACGGCCACGAAAGTATGCCTGTTCTATTGGTCCGCTTGCTTTTCATGCCCGGCGTAACAGTCGAACCATTGCCCGACGAGTATATACGCGAACCGGATTCAACCCTCGTTCCGCAAACGTATTTAATCTGGCAATACCATTCTCGTTAATCGGAACCGATACTTCGCGATGGGCAGAAAGTGGACACGCGGCTATTCTCAAATCACTTTAACTGTACCAAAGCACATAAAGGTCCGCGCTCTCTGTCTCTCTATCATTTTCCCGTGTCCCTCGCCTTTCGCATACCTTTTTTCACGTGTCATGCGCCGGCTTATCTATATTACAAAGAACACTGCCATGATAAATCAATTATTGCTTATATTACGGCTATCACGTAAGCGTGATCGCCATAAGCGGTTGTTGAACAATGCGTGTAAACACTTCGTAACAAGAGGGATCAAGTTCTAGATGTTTTCATGTCTCGTAGCAATTCACTAAGCAAAGCTCTCCACAATGTGTCAGGGACGATTCTTTTTTTTTCCTCAATGATTCATCGCCTGACTTTCCTTCATTTCCCAAAAGTACCAGAACCACGTTTTGGTCGGGCAACCAAGTAGCAGTACGGTGAGCTGCTGGAACCACCAAGTGGAAGAGCCTCATTTTGCTCAGGCGAATAAGCAGTGATGCAGGTCAAGATGAAGTATTCCATTTTTCATGACGACGTCCAAGGAGGTGCCAAGAAGTGTGTTCTCGGGAAGAGCCACAGTGTCATACATATTTCATGGCGGCCAAGCGAATTCGAAAGATCTTTGCGGATATGGCAGGGAATGATGAGGAAGTCTGATTGCCCTGTGATCGCTCATACATGGATCCTTCTGGGTCTCGACTTTCGACCTTGATGGGCTCCCTGACCAGTCTGCAAAAAGAAGCTTAGCTCCTCCAACCCTGTTTCTCCTTGGGCCATATTCCCACGGGTTTTCCAGTCCACGCACATGCACTCACGCAAATAACTTTTGGCACGAGTGATTGTGGGGTGCTCGGTCGATGGAAGAAGTCAAGAAGTAAGAGCTAGAGATCGAGGGAGACAGCCGGAGGGAGGGCAGTACCCAGGAGGCACCATCTGCACGAGAGAATACTACACACAGCGGCGACGGGGTCTCGAGAGGGATGAAGCTTAAGGGGGTGGTAATGGGACTTGCAGAGAGGCCGAGCGACGTACACGGATCCTCAGCTCGCAGCTATAGAGGGCGAGACGACCAGTTGGCCGTTGCGTCATTGGCAGAGAGGCCAAAGTCTCCTTCCCTCTGCACGTGTTTGTGTCTACGTGTGGGGGTGCAAGTATCGCCGGAGGGGGTTACATTCTCGACTACATCGGGCGGGTCTGCAGCAATCCCTGTACGTACACATATACACGCGTTCACGTGTATCCAGCTATGTGGCACTTCGCGAAAAGAGAACGGGGTGGATAAGGAGGATAGGAGGGCATATCGCACCCACGCAGTACGTGCGGCAAGGGGCTCGTCAGGGGGCAAGAGGAGTGCGATCAGGTCTCATAACACTTGGAAGCAGGTGTCAGTACCAAGACTTCCTTCTTATTGCCTTTCTTCCTCTCTTTCTCTCTCTTCCTCCCTCTCCCTCCCTCACACACTCTCAGCATAGAAAAAAAAAGTCTCGCGAACTCGATTCCAACAAGATATCCGAAGAAGAGTAAGTGTCGCAGTCTCGTTACGTATAAGGAGTATCGTAAATGTCTTCTGGCTAGAGCGAACGAGGAGCTATAGAGACAGTAAAGCTCGACATAGGAAGACCTTGCAGCGGGTGAAAAGCTTGGAGAGAAAAAAAAGAGGCAGAATCGTAGGACGAGGAGTAGGTGGAGCGGGAGTGGGGCTGTATCTACGAGTGTCGAGAGTGAACCAAGACGTGCGAAATAGAAAGAAGAGAGTCTTCAGGCCCGTACGACCGACACTCGACCTTCGACTCTCTCCCTGGTCGCACGTGCTCCCGATCTCTTTTACTCTCTCTCACACACACACACACATCCCTCGACACGCATCCGTGTTCGGTTTCTTGGCTTCGCATTCTCTTCCTCGCCCTTCGGCACCTACGTTTCAAGTGTCGAATAAAGGGACGAGCGGGTATGTAATAGAAATCGGAGCTGCGGAGGAAGAGAAAAAAGGAACAAGCCAGCCTGCTGGGAAGAGGATCGTGAGTGGAGCTTGAGATACTTGTACCAATGGAGTGCGCGCCGTGAGGGAGGGGGGGGGGCAGAACAGGAAAAAGATCTCGAAATATAGTGCCGAGGTGCAACCATCTCAATCTTTCCTCTCGTATGACGGCACAGCCGCAAAACACGATTTCCCTTGCGCCTTTTCCCACCTGAGTGTAGGTGTATGTGTTGTCTGCACATAGCCATCAGTAGTGATCGTTCTGTGACTGCGGTAACCTCGAATGTCAAGTAGGCCTAGGACGATTGAAAGCCGAATGCCAAGCAGGGCTAGGCCGATACTCGGATGGATGACCGCTGGGTACTGGAGTGCGTGCCGACTAACGAGTCCGTTTTCCTGACTTCTCAATGATAATAAATTAACCCAAACAAGCTGAGTAGAAATATGTAGCCTGTAGCCTGAAACCTGTAGCCGATTCAAACAGTTGCCCTGTGCCCTCGTGGAAATGCGAATGCAGAGGGACATCAGGAAACAAGTGGCTGTGAACGACACTCCGGTTGGGTTCTCGATAGAGCTGCAACTCAATGGACGGTAAGTGACGTGAATTAAAAGTGAGAAAGGTGGGATCGTAAATGCCCGCGAGGGCATACGAAACGACATTATGAATAATTTCATGCATACTTCGGTCCCGATACACGGATCCGTAGACTTCCAGAAGCACGAGAGAACCGCTTCCGAGGTGAAGGCACCGCCGATGTTCCCGGAGGCTGTAGAAAATTATGAACGTCACCGTTGCCTATATCCAACGTGTGCCGATGGAGCAATTACTCAGAGGAAGTGATCCGGTCGGAAATGGTCGCAAATTTCTCAATTCCATTCACAGGATAACGAGATCCGAGGATCTCCCTCTTTCATTCCCTTTTCTTGCATTCATTCACCTTCTCGATCAATTTTGGAGCGGATTATTCGCGTCTCATACTCGGTGTACTTTCATTATTGGTTTTCCGCGTATTGCAGGGCATCTCCGTGGGAGGTCGTTGATTGAACGCTGCGAAGTACGAGTGTCGCGGGAGCAGTGACAAAAGCAAAGTAGAGCGTCGGAGTTGTACAAACAGAGGATGGGGGGAGGGAGGGAGGCAGAGAGAGAGGGGGGAGGGGGGAGAGAGAGAGAGAGAGAGACAGACAGAAAGAGAGCGAAAGAGAGAGAGAGAGAGAGAGAGAGAGAGAGAGAGAGAGAGAGAGAGAGAGAGAGACAGAGAGCGAGAGAGAGAGAGAGAGAGAGTTCGGTGAGCGCGACAGGGGATGACACTCGAACCAGAGTCCAAGAATCCGGCACTCGACACGTCGAGTGGGACAAGAGTCGAGTTTATTCGGCCGTGACTCCGCGCGCGTGTGGATTGACGGAAAAGCGGAAAGGAAGAAAAAAAAGGGGGGTCGACAATGTATCCCGACACTTCTCTCGGGTGTCCCACTTGCGGCGACGCGGACATATCCGACCCCTTTCTTCCATTACACCTCAATGTGAGAAAGAAAAATACGGAGGTTTTGAGAAACAAGAGACGGATCAACGGCGGAAGGACACCGCGCGTGCGAGTCGATAACAAAAGGGGGGAAACAAAGAAGATGTTTTGTACACATGGGCTTGATCTTGTGGGCCAGCAACATTTTTTTCGGACTTTGAAGTACTGCGAGCCCACCCTTTTCAAGATCCAACATTTTTTACAATAACCAGGAGAGAAAGAAAAGCGGTACAATTTAGACATCTGTTCCCAATTTTCCCGATATAGCTGACCGAATCAGAGTTGATAAAGACGGTTAGCAAGGAATGGTTATAACATTCATGTCAGATACAAGAATATTGAACTATTGTCTATACCTGATCGGTACTCGCGCTTCGTTTTTTGTCGATTGTCTCGATCAGACGATCGTTTTTTTCCTTTAATTAAAAATAAGAGAAATCCAATGGAACCGAAACGAAACTAGACAGCATTCAAGGATGTCGCTCTGAAACTTTTATCTCTATCCAAGTGGTTAAGAAAATAGATGCCTGGGGATACAGTCTGGAATTCTTGATGTATCGTCAGGCACGCGCGCGCCGGTGTGTGTATGTGTGTTTGTATTCTGAGTTGATCCGAATATAGAATATATATGTATATAATAGGGTGACCGTTATTTTGGCTTCGGTAAAAAAAATTTAACGTCTAGCGAAAAAACTAATCAAGATATGAAGAAAAAAAATCTGTGTAAAATTTGGACGCGCTGGGATAAGGAAAACACGTGCCACCGAGCAGTTTAATTTTAAAAAATACATGCATATTTTTAATGGCCGCACTAAAATATTCATTAGTCTCATAATATTAATTAAAAAATCTGGAATGGGGTATATTGATTGTACATACTAAGAGGTACATATAAAGTACCTATTAAGTACATATTGAGAGGTGGAAAAAAATCAGTGAAAAATATATTTTATACCTCTTAATATGCACAATCAATATACCCAATTCCAGATTTTTTAATTAATATTATGAGACTAATGAATATTTTAGTGCGGCCATTAAAAAAATACATGTATTTTTTTAAATTAAACTGCTCGGTGGCACGTGATTTCCTTATCCCAGCGCGTCCAAATTTTACACAGATTTTTTTTTCCATATCTTGATTAGTTTTTTTGCTAGACGTTAAAATTTTTTTACCGAAGCCAAAAAACGGTCACCCTAATATATAAATAAATATATATATATATATATAAATAAATAATATATATATATATATATATATATATATATATATATATATATATATATATATATATATATATATCGAAACCGTTATATCCACGAATTTGAGCTCCAGCGCATCTCGGTATTTTAAGGTCCTTGCATTTTTAAAACTAATCGCTTATTTTTTTTTCCATTTTCGTTGATTTTAAGGACACTACATTTCTCGAAGTTGAAGTATGTCTTGGAAATGACATTTTCATGTATTTTTTTAAGAGCTTGGCGCGCAGGTCTTGCGACCCAGAGAAATATATTATTCAATGGGCTTTCAAGTCCTCTACGAAAAAAAATTACACTTAGTGCATTTTGGTGATAAAAAGTTTTATCCAAAAACAAAAGTCAGCATTCGAGGAAAAAATCAACATTCCATTCTGAGGTGAGCAGAATGAAGATAACTAAATTCCGAATACGAAAGGCTCCTTAAAAAACTATTTTTAAAATACAATTAAATTCCATCTATCCACTTTGCCGTGAATATCTGAATATTTTTTTTCTCAATGACGGGATACACAAGAAAAAATTTTCTGGCGTGTTTCGTATTCGGAATTTTATTATCTTCATTCTGCTGCAGTCAGAATGGAGTTTTGATTTTTATCCAGAATGTTCATTTTTTTTTCAGGCAAATACGAAAGTCACGAAAATACGCCATATTTTTTCGCCGGGGAGAACTTGAAAAACCATTAAGAGTCATATTTTTCTCAGTCGCCAAATCGTCGCACAAGATCCTTAAGGCTTTTCTTTTTTACACATTCAAGGCCGTCCTCAAAATACTCAAATATATGTACACACACGCACTCGCACACACATACAGACATATGTACATATGGTAACACGAAAACATAGACGAGTACACTTTGTGCAACTATGTACATGCGAGGTCAGAGCCCTTTTTTCAAGTCGACTTGCACTCCAATCTTTCTGCTCTAATCCCAGCGAGCGAGTCCTCTCTACCAGCCTCTGGTACCATTTCATTTCGATTTTTTCCTTGCTTCCCTCCTCCCTCCCCTCTCTTTCTCTCTCATTGTCTCTCTCTCTCTCTCTCTCTCTCTCTCTCTCTCTCTCTCTCTCTCTCTCTCTCTCTCTCTCTCTCTCTCTCTCTCTCTCTCTCTCTCTCTCTCTCTCTCTCTCTCGCTTCCGCCCTCTACTCACCGCAGCCACGATAGTGCGGCAAAGTTTTCCGATTTAGCCCGTTGGTGCGGCCCCAGTGTCATGTGTGTGCTCTGCTTGCGATATAACTTTCTCGCAATCCGGCCAACCCTATGCGCCTATCGCAGACCACGCAGTGTGGAAACGGTGCCTGCCGTTTCCACACTCTTCGGGATGAGTACCACAGAGTACGCGCGATTCAACATGTGTACACGTTTTACATACCGTGGTATTCAGCGTGAGTCTCGCGTATACGACCCTTCGTGGCCCTTCAACGTCGCGTATGTACAGGATGGGGCACTGTGAGCATTGGAAACTCGAATGACTCGCGAAGAGTCCACGCAACGTTTGGCAATCGTATGAGAAAATGGTGTGCGCTTGAGGGGGGAGATCCCTCTATAAGGTAAAGAACAGCTGATGGTCAAAAATTAACTTCGCGAGGAAGCTAAAGGACTACGTGGCCCCGGAATCCCAGATCAATAGGTAGGTCATTGAGTCACGTTTTTTAGACTTGAAATTTTCAACGCGTTTTTCTGAAAACGACTTTTTTGTGAACCTCGTACAAGATAATTCAAAAACTATCTGATCGATCGTTTTGAAATTTTGCACAGTTCTAGATAACATAATTATCGTCTATGTGAACCTAAAGCCCCTTAAAGATAATTTTGAAAAAAGACTTTTCTTTATTAACAACGACTACCGTGAAAGTTTCAAGAAAAATAGAACATTTTTTCAAACACGTGCCATTTTTCGAATTTGGACGTCTCTTTGGATTTTCTTGGTTCAAATAGAACGGGTGAGTCTTAGAAAACTAGAAATTTTTTGCCCTGATGTTTCAGATCGATGCAACAGACGCTAGGTTGTACACCGCGAAAGCTATTCAAGCGGCAAGTCTCTACAGCTCGTATCGAACTGCCACCATTTTTAGATGTAAAAAAGGAAAATTAAAAGATAATACGTATATAACACTTGAATTAAGTAGGATAAATAGTATCGTCACGAAAGATCTAAAAAGATCTTATTTTCTTCCGGGAATATCGCGATCATTGTGCACCTCGAGCTGATGACGGTTCCATTAATGTCTTTGCACGCCAACGTCATCCCAATGTTATGATTGGTTAGTTTTAGAAAAAAGGAATGGGAGTAGCAATTCAAAAGTCGGGATTTCCATTTAAGAATGTAAAATTAACCGGGCGTCAGTTTGGGGTCGTGACTTGCGGGGTCTCCTCACTTTAGACGCTAAAAAAGGCTATGTTCATGATTTTTTTCGATAGCTTTATATTATAGATATTGATATAAAAGTTCTTACATTTCATAAAAACACTTTCGAAATACGTTTAAAAAACATTTTATTTATTTAAATCACTATTTATAGACAAAAATGGTAGTTAGAAAAATGTCCTAAAAAAATTGTAGGTCTGCGCTGTTTATGAAATCTTGGAGATGGATCATCCGAAACAAAAAAATCAAACGGTTTTAGATTCAGTATGTTAATTGCTATAGCGCATATCATACGATTCTTGATATATGCAAAAATACCAAAATGGCGGACATTTTTCGAAAAAAAAACGTGTTCTTTTCATCGGTTTTGGCAAAAAATAGTAAATATAAAAAAAAAATGTAATCCTTGATATGCGCTATAGCTATAGTTGTAAAGAATATGTGGTTAAAATTTCATAAGGATCTGTCCAGTAGTTTCGAAGATTTAATCAACAAGCCGTCGAAAAACGATGTTTCGAGAAAAGGGCGTTTAAAGTTTGTTTGAGTCACATAAATACATTAAAACCATTTTGATATGTATTTCGAAGGGGTATTCATTAAGTGCAACAACTTTTATATCAATATCTATAATATAAAGCTATCAAAAAAAAATTCATGAAAATAGCCTTTTTTAACGTCTAAAGTGAGAAGAACCCTTAAAAAAATATTGGTGATAATGCTTGACAATACATCAAGAATTCCAGACTGTATACCCAGGCATCTATTTTTTCGAACACTCGGATAGAAATAAAAATTTCAGGGCGACGTCCCTGAATACTGACTAGGTTAGTTTTCGTTCTACTAGACTCCGCTATTTTTAATTAAAAGATAAAATAATCGACGATTTGAGACAGTTGACAAAAAAAAGAAGCGCGAGTATCGATCAGGTTTGGAAAATGGTCGAATATTCTCGTATCTGACACGAAGTGTGAACCCTTGTCGAACCTTTCAAATGGTCTTACTGACTTTTTTCATCTAAAATCAATATTTATAGGATTTTACGTGCATGTAATTTTTAGTGCCTCACCCGGTATGTATTTGTACACTCATAACTGAGGTATGTCCACCTGAGTTCACACGCGCCAAAGGGAAAGAAAATACGTTATTCCGGACAAGCGTGAGCGCGACTCAAAGGGCCAGGGAGGATGAATAAAACTTATCTCGCTTTTACAGCAAGCTCCAGGATCGGCCTTTTGAGATTTATGCAACCTTTTTTTACGCCGTAGTTAAACGAGAAAAATCACAAAGGAGATAGGTGTCGTTGTTGATGCTTTTTTTTTTGTTTTCGTTCGGTGCACTTTTTTTACCAAACTGTTCAGAACGCTGTTGACAAAACCGCGCACTTCTTCTCTGTACGGTTTTGACGCCACTCGAGCTTTTTGGATTATGGTTGTATAGGGGAAGATAATTAGTCCTAACGTCAGCATTGAATTAAGGCCGGAGCCTGAATTAGAAGGTCCGAAAAGTCCGTTTATTTTTTGTTGATTAAATCGATAGGTAAACCATCCAAGAATATATTTACAAAGTTACAGAGGCCAATTGCACATATTTTCAAAGATACAAGGCCAAAAGCAGAGAAACGATCGATATTTGATATTGATATTTCCTGCTATTGAAAACTTTGAAGCGCGTTTTCTCCAGTTTTTATTTTCACGATTTTTCTAAATTGGCGGGCGTGATAGCAAAAAAACTAAATGACCTATTGAATCAAACCAAAGTTTATTTTCTTCAGTATGAAAGTCTCTTCTAAGTGAATCTAAAAAAATCGTTGAACAAGTATTTTTAAACAATGTTTATAGCACGTTAGAGTGTTTTTTAACACATTTTTTTTCAAACCTCAGAAAAGTTATAATTTCACGATTTTTTTCGCTTTTTCTTAATTCACCCAGAAGAAAAATATATGACAATTGAAAATTTTATTGTTTTTTTTTTTTGTTTGAGTCAAGAATTACGAGCTGCATATTTCCCGCCGATTGGAGACTGCAGTGGCAAGACGCACATGGAATAGGCTGATAAATCTGCAGTCATTTATTGTTTCATGGTGATAAATGTTTTTTATACATTTCAAATATACATGAAATGATACCTCAATATTTGTTGGGGCCACTTGATTTTTTGCCTCGTAAACAAATGCCCGAAAAAACGCTTTTTTGGAGCTTCGAATTTAGGCTTCCGCCTTACGGGGGACCACGGTATAAATTTTAAAAAATCTTTTTTTTTTCTTATAAGATGCATTAATATCTTAAAAATGACATATTCAAAGGATTAAGGTGGAAAAATGTCTAAATACTTCTATTTTGTATATTCACAATCGCATTCGGCATAGAAGTACGTAGGATTTTCTCGACATATTACATCGTTTTTGCATAAACAATTTTGGGATGACGTTTTTTTTGAGAATTTTGAACTTTTATTTAAAAAACGCGCTGTTTTTGCCAACATCGGTATATCAAAAAAAATCCTACGTACTTCCGTAGCTATTCACATGTATAAACGAAAAAAAATTTTATCCACTGTAAATAAAAAATTGCAGGTGCCGTTGGTACGCGTGTCTATGAAAAAAAGGCTCCGTCGAAGAAAAGCTGTACAGCCGCCATTTTGTTTTATATTACTTTAAATAGCCTGTTATCGTCTAAAGTGAGAAGACCCCTTAATATGAGTCTCTAATGAACCCAAACCAACCAAAGCACAAAGAAAACTCGAACGATGACAGAGTAGACTCAAAGAACAAAACAAAATCCGAACCAGAAAACAGTGCGAACAAGAAGCTGCAACCCAACTCTTCCGTCTCAAAAGCCATTCGCAAGATGCATAGAATCGGAAGAGAAGCACTTGGTCGCGTGTGAACAACGTGAGATAAAAATAGTAAATCAATGATCATGCGATGAAAAAAGCAACGATGTCAATCTTTCCCAGATTTTTTCCACGACAACGACGATGCGCTTTCAAGGGTTTCTGCGCGCTGAGCTTCGGGCTGAGCCGATTTCCATTTGTAGGGCAATCGGACCGATATACG
>OZ023312.1:19391000-19403282 GCA_964007375.1 Ophion obscuratus | reverse complement strand
CTTAATTTTCGTAGAGGTATTATCTTTAATTAAATCATCATTGATTCTTCGGCCGAGAATAAGGGACGGGGGTGCAAAAAGGGTTAAATGAAAAGGCTGTCGGCCCTCTCACGAGAGAGCAAAGTATTATCACGTAAAGGGATCCAGCAATGGGGCGATGCAGCGTTGTCGGCGATGCGAGCTCTTGAAAAAATCCCGCACGAAATCAATCGCTTCATCGGGCTTGAGCTGCGCGCGTTGTTGCGCCCACCGAATCAATTTGGCCGGCGGAGAAATTAATTATCAATTTACGATATCGTGAATAATGGTTTTGTACCGACCCTGCTATTTGGCCCTGCGGTGTCTGATCCGGGCGCACCGGCAAGACCATGGATGGATAAAATTAACGTGTCGAAAGACGATGAGGTCCGAAAAAAGATGAAAAATGAAAGTTTACGCAGCTAAAGCGATCGACGAGCTTTTCCCGTGATCGATCAACGTATCAGAGAGAAAGAACTCTACGTTGGTAGTCGAGCAACAGCGTTGTGATTGAAGGAGTCTTTTTTGGATATGAGCGACGGATTCAGTGTTCTTCGATGCCAAGCAGCGTTGGCCTGGGCCAATACTCGGATGGGTGACCGCTTAGCCGTGCGCCCGGACGGAACTGGCTCGGTCGCGGGTGGGTTTAAGGGAACACGCCAGTGTACATTTTTTTGAAAATCGTTTTTTTTTTGCATTATCCAAAAATACGGGCTTTCATAAACATACTGTTTAATTTTGATCGCGAAATTCGAATTATTCAAAATTATTCGAAACGTTAAAAGGGTTTTTCTCGAAACGTCGTTCGGTCTCGAAACGGCCTCATACTTTGCCATATCATTCTTCACGCCATTCCTTAACGTCATACGGGTCATAACGTCATAATTTCACATCTTTTTACGAAAAAGTGTAGAAAAAAGGCCCAATTTAATACATAATTTTGAAATTTGCAGTGGCCAAAAAATTACGTCAAAAATCGAACTAAAACGTTAAAAGACTTTTTATGTACAACATAAGTTATTTAAATAAACAAAGTAAAAAAATCGGTCTGATTATTGAAATTTATTAACAAACAAGAAATCATGAAAATCATGAATAGTTCCTTAAACGCGTTTTTCTCGAAACTTCATTCTTCGGGACGGTCCGCAAGATAACTTGAAAAGTTTTAAATATTTTTGAAGGCCGTTCTTTTTACCTTTGAAAATAAATACCCCACAGTCGGCCGAAGCATTTTTTATTCGGGACATTTTTAATTGACATTTCAAATGCGAATTTAGACGGAAACGAAATATTTTGCCTTTAACGGATTACACCTGAGTTGTGGCCGGAAAAAGAGGAATTTTCGAGATTTTTTCGGGGGAATGTGTGTAGGTTTCCATTTTTTTTTGTATATCAAAGAGTATGGTTTTGGCACGAAACTATCGAGGGCTTAATAAAATGGGAGGCTTTAATAAAATATTGACGAAAAAAAAATTGCCTGCAGTTCAACGTGAAAGTATCGATTTTCGGTGAAAAGGCGCTCTATTTTCTAAAAAATCTCAATTTATTTAACGACATGTAAAAGAAGCTTATGAAATTTTTAATTGATCGGTGCAGTGATTTTTGATGTCGTGGTCACCAATTTAAAGAAAAGCATTTTGAGAAAAAAAAACTCCCTCAAATCGGAACGGACTGACTTGAAAGGTTATGTTTTGGGAATCCGTAAAAAAAACTCATAATTGCTTTTTTCAAAAATTCCAAATAGGTGTGCACAGCCCTTAAGCGTGAACTTTATTTTTTTTTAATTCGAAAAACTACCGCATCAGACTGTGACTATATCATTGCTTTACAAGAATCTTGAGGATTTCTCGGACCCACCGACCCGTAGGGTAGGGACCATCACGAAGTTCACGCGAACATGTGTTTTCGACAGAGGCTACAACTTGCCATTTTCGTTATTTCCAAAATTGCCAAAAAGTATCAGATCACACGAAAGTTTTATCATCAAACTAAAAATAAAATTTTTATTTTTCATTCCAGCTGACCATATCAACGATTCGCCATGCAGCAACAACGGCACTTTTTTCAATTAATAGTAACTTCGTTGTTTATTAATATTTTTCAATAAGAAAAAAAACTCAATCTTGGCAAGACTATGTATCAACTGTGTGCGAAAACCCGACTTCGTCATTCCAACACTCTCACCGGAAGAAAATAATGAAGATCGACCTGTTTTTTTGGAGACCAGTTAAGGGGTAACACAGTAGAATTCTCAAAAAATTGATTTTTTTATTGGCTTAAGAGGTGCTTCGAACCATCTAGAATGGGAAGAAAAAATGTTGTACCTGTAAAAAAAAATGGCCGCAGGCTCGTGTGGGTCTGCGGTGGCAGGCCGGTGTGCGAGACGTCGAACGTTCTTCTCATAACAACATTTTTCAAAACGGCTGGCAGCGTAACTCCAATAACTTTCGTTCCATTCACTCCAAATTTTGAGTACATCTTTGAAATAACATTCCAAAGAGAAACACGTACGGGATTTTCCATGAGTTAATTATGACATTATTTATTAACAAATGGTTGTCCTTTTTTCGGTCGAAAATTGAGTTTTTACTTTAAATACTTGCTGATTACAAAAAAAAATATTTTCAAAATCCCCTACCGTGGATTAGGATTACTTTGATTCGTGGGGTTATTTTGATAAAACCTTTTTTTTTTGTTTTTACATTTCAATTACGAAGTTGCCGAAAGCGACCGAAAGTTATCTTTTTTTACGGTTGGCAAGCCTGAATGTCTCTTTATGTCATCACTTAGCCACAGCACGAACGAACGAGTTTAAGTGACCATAAGGATAAAAAAAACCTAAGTAATGCATTTCAAATATTCTTTATGCTCGAATAACTTAAAAAATAACAAGTTGAGTGTTACAATGACATATTTCTGGTAACAATTAACTTGTCAGATGTTTATTAAACTACAAAATTATGCTTTGTTGTGTGGCATAACTTCAAAAACATATTTTATGGGCGGCAGTTGTTTCGTTGGGGTGTCTTTGATCGCTTCGACGGGGTAACATTGATCATTGATCAAATTCACCCGACTCATTATTTTTATTGCTAGTCTCGGAGTATTTACAGCAATTTTCGTCTTTTGATATATATTTTTTTTTAATTGTAGGTTTCAATTGTAGGTTAAGGGGCCAGTCCACTTTGGAGCCACGAAAAAAGGCTATTTTCGCGATTTTTTTAGGATTTCATAAAAGATATGAATATAAAAGTTGTTGGGCTTGATAAATAAAGTCTTGAAATACATTTAAAAAAATTTAATTCATTTTTAAGTACAAACGCTATAGTTTAACGTAACGCCTCAAAAATAGGTGGGCTAGGTAGCTCCATCACAACTCGGCAACGGCTTGCCTGAAATTAAAAAATCAAAGTCCATTAGGTTCAGTATGACACCAGCTACAAAATGACCCTCGGATATAAAGTTTTATCAAAAAATAAAATAATGACAGATAAAAATGAAAAAAAAATTTAAAAACGCGATTTTTCGCAGTTTTTCGCAAAAAAAGTGTAAAAATAAAAATGTTAAAACCATCGAGGTTTACAATATGTGGTTCAAATTTCAAGAGAATCGGTTTATTAGTTTTAGAGATACGATGAAGCTAAGTTTTGAAAACGTTGTTTCGAAAAAAACGCGGTTGAAGTTTATACTATGAAAAACTCTTACCTAAACTCAATCGGCAATTCCTGCACCGTACAAAGTCCCTTCTGATTGCTCATCATCGTCGATTTCTTCAAGTCTTGCTTGCTTTCGATTTTTTTGAAATTTTCATAGTGGACTGACTCCTTAAAAAACGTTCCTAATGCGTTCATTAGGAACATTTCGTAACCTAACATTCTGCAATTCTGTACCAAATCACACTAATTGTAAGACGAAAAATATAAATTTGTTATTCGATTTCATTTGTCCTACAATTAGTGTAATTTTCTACGTGACCTAGTTCAAGTGAAACATGATCCTGATGACACCAATATGATCTCGTTTTGTGATTTAGATACCTGGGTAGACATGAGTATTACAACTTGTGTTTGCTAGTTTTTCAATGTTTCAAAGTTTATGGATGTGTTACCGCATAAATAAATATAAAATACCAGTTGTTTATCAATAAAGTTGATTTTGAAACGTGAAGGTGTAATATTTGTTCGATGAAAGTAATCCCAAAACAATAAAAATCGTTGCAACTTTGGATCCCGTTGACCGTTTATTTTCTTCTTTGGGAAAATGCTCCTATTTGGGGTACTTCCGATTCTCATTAAGAAAAACGGGGGTATCAAAGTAACCCCAATCTCAGTTCAACTTTGATCACGACTAATTATTGTTTTTTATTCTCATTTATTTTCAATATTTAAAATCGTGATTTGGCACATAAAAAGACTAATGAAAGTTGATGTTTTTTTTTGCTACATTATTTGAAGAAATATATTGATTTTCATTTCAAAATTGATCAAAGTAACCCCAATCCACGGTACGTATTTCTCTACCTATACTCATGTTCATTGATAGAATCTTTCTTATTTTCATCCACTTTCAAATTTGCGTCAGTTTTACTGCGTGCCGCATTACATCTCCAATTCAACGTGCCAGCGAGATTCTCTCCAGCCTCAACATTTTGTAAAATTGCTTAATATATATATTTTGTTTTGCTCACATGAAGATATGACTAATAACATCCTTGAATATTATTATCCTCTTACTTGTCCTTCCGCAAAAAAAAATCGCGAAAAATCGCTTAATTTTAGACGTTTACAGCGGTCTTACGCCTCAAAGAGAAAAGTGGACACTGGACGAAAAATAGTGCAAAAAATTGTTGAAAAAAATAATGCCAATTGCCACATTCACTGTATCTCCGTCCACATCTCGTATCACTATAGTTAAGCCGCTATCGATGCGATGCCCCAATCGCACAATTACACACACTTCGTGTGCGTGAATCCGGATGTAGGTGGAGTGGATAAATAGAGGAATGAGAGAATCGCCCATCCCGGGAGAAACAATAAAGGAATCGAGCGCGCGGCTTCGAGAGGATTCGATTCACTGGACGTGAAAGACCCCTCTCTCTCTCTCTCTCTCTTTCATTCTCCTTTCCTTTCTGCTTCCACTAAAGATTTTTCTCTTCAATTTTCCAAAGAGCGCATTACATCCTTCCAGAGTTCACGATAGTCTTTCGCTCGGCAAACGTAGCCACACACAGACGCGCATGTATGGGCGGAAGGAGCAGACGAACTCGTATAGATACTCCGAGTGAAATGAACCTTTCAGGTTCCCAGCACTTGAGATCGAACGCACTTCGGAAAATATGGTTTCACGGAGCGCGATTCAGATCGGATCCGATTGCTCTCCGGATTACATCCCCCCCCATTCCCACCGCAGCTCACCATAGCCGCCCACTCTTCTCCCCGAGCACATACATCTATACCGTCCTTGTCATATTGCATCCTAATAAAGTGTCCTCAACAGAGACAGGTCGAGGCAAAAGGATCATGGGAGAGAAAATGAAAATGCGAATTAGGGGAAAAAGCAGTTCAATTGGGTACCCGCGGCATTGCTACATCGAATTAAAACTCAACCGGGAAATTAATTTGCGATCTGATATTTGTCCTTTATTGGACAAGAGTATTGCAAATACACCGATCATTGCCTAGATTCGACATTTAACATTTTCCGAACCGTCAGAACAGAGAGGGAGAAAGAGAGAAAGAGAGACGGGAAAATTGCTCTACGTCATTTCACTGCAATACAGAATTGGTATATATAAACTCGTTGCACATTACTCGTTTGTAACATCGCTTCATAAATTCCACTCATATCCGACAGGTACGTAGTCAATTTTATATGTGAACTTTTGTCAACACACACACACACACACACGTTCATCCCCCCTTTTCAGTTCGTTTCTATCTTCTACTTCTTCGCGTCCTGTCTCTTTCCACACGCTTACATCCATACGTACACCACGCGGATGAGGGCAAGTGATCATAAAGCGTGTGCCCAACTTTCATCGATTCACAATAGCTGGGTCTATTCTGAGCTCTGTGTAATTGCAATTGCTGCTACATTCTACCTCGCCATTTGCTCGAAGTATACATAACCCTCGTTACAAACTTTACATGCACCAGTTCAATTTTACAATTGTTTATACATATATGTGTGTATATATATATATATATTTATATATATATATATATATAAGCAAGTAGTTATATCGTTATACATAGACACTTATATATATGTAAGAGCAAGTAGTTTTACTGACGAGCAAACGTAGCACCCAACATCAATTAAACTTGAAGTTTCGATATCTCTCGTGGCAAAGCTCATCGCGGGCGCCGCACAGTTTGAAGAGTCGTTTGAACATTTCCGAAACGACCGCGCTCGGCTGTTTATAACGAAGGCCCTGAGGAGAGGGCAACAATGTTAAGTATTACATGAATGTCCTCTCTCTCTCTCTCTCTCTCTCTCTCTCTCTCTCTCTCTCTCACTCTCTCTCTCTCTTTCTCTCGCCCCTCTCTCGGTCTCTTAACGTAAGTGCTACGTAATTTATCGAGCCGTACCGCATCCATGTTTGCTCCAGTTCGTAAATATTTATGCGCACACGCGTACTTTGGACTCGTCACAGGACTACGTAATACGCACACTCGCACACAGACGTGAAACAAAGTGCATAGCGCTCGCGTACTTCGGAGAGTATACATCTCAGTTGAAGCCGACCGAGACTCGAGGAAAGCCTCAAAATCTTCAAGAGTTCCGGCACGAGTTCCAGCGCAATCCCGGACAAATTTACGACTAGTTTCTGGAAGCTCATCTGCCGGTGATGAAGTTGGGAGAAAAAAATGCAATTGGAGGAGTCGTTAGTGGTCGTTAATGCCGCAACGTCGGGGCATAAGTTGAGGGCCAAGAGAGGGTGGCCAACACTCGAGAGGAGCCATTATCGAAAGGATTCCTGGTGTGTGGGAACATTTTGACACGAATGGGAAAACGAATAAAATGTTGGAGATAGAATAAAAGAATATCTAGGGCGAAAAAAAGCGAGGGAGGAAGAGTGTTGGGGAAGATAACGAATTTTTGAATATTTAGGTATTGGGATGTTGAATAAGCTCTCGCTGTTTTTTCGTGCAAATTAATGCTTTGTTTGAAAAAATTATTCCTAATGCTTTCAAACGTTTCGAAACTGGTGTGTGATCAACCTCTAATGATTCTGCAAGTTCGGCTGTCGTCTGGAATTAGTCTTCATGAAGTAACGCCTCCAATTGAACACGTCAAAATCATTGTTTTTGAGGCGTCTAAACCAATCTCTGCATGTTGTTTCCGACCGAGCATGGTCGCCGTAAGTCTCAACAAGAATTCTGTGTGCATCAGCTGCAGATTTTTTTTAAATAAAACAGTGCAGCAAAATTCCGCAAATACTCTTTTTTTTGGCACGAAATTTGACGCGCTTAACGCTATGAAAAAAGCTGTTTATTTACATTTCGACAAATTGACGTACACGGAATTTTAAGCTTGCTTATAGTACTTCTTTGTATATGCGTTATCACGTTAAACCACACGCGCGCAGTTCTGGTAACGCCATCTGTTGGGAAACAGCGAGAACATATTCAAAGTCCCAATGGAATATGAGAATAATTATTCAGAACATCGAAATGATTATTTAGAACATGAGAATAATTATTTATGAGGAAAGAATAATTATTTACAACATCTGAATGATTGATAATCTAATTTTCAGATTCATACAACGGCCACAACACCGGCCGCCAATTACTAATTCCTGATACACGATAACCATTTTTTTTTCACAATTTAGGCATATCCCCAAAACACCGAAAAACACGTGTGGAAAATTTCAGATAAAAAACTCGAACAGTTTGAAGGTTATTCGATCCTAAAAATCACCTCTCAAATCACCAAAACAACGCTCTACACAACAATGCTACCTCAATCGGGCCATAATTTGATGATATATCCTAAATATGATAATCAACATATGATAACACATCTGTCAAGGTCATCACCTCTTTTAGTTTCAAGGGATGACCTTGCTTTCGCTTCCGGCTGTAAAGCCACGTTATCCAATGACCGTAACGTTCTTCACCTCCGCAAAATTTTGGAAGACGTAGATAATAAATCAAGTATCTACACGTACGATGGGTAGTCTAGCACAGCTTTGAGGGAAGCACACCTTCATGAAAAAAAATTCTTCAAAACTGATGAATATCGAAGATCCATTGATTCAGGACTTTTGATTCTAGCATCAACACCAATCTAAAATCAATTGTCTCATCCTGTATACATGATTATGTCTGAGACAACGAAAAAATGTCTAAGCAGAGACGTACGTACTCGTATGTGATACTCACTGGATCGATGCTGGCTGTCTATCTACCATAATTGATCATCGCGATCTATGATCGTAATATCGATTGTGGAACTCATTGCTGCAGTGACTACATGCCACAAGAGCCTGTTACACGAATCGGAATTCCTTGTTAAGGGGCTCCATCTACCTAGACGCCTAGTAGCAGTATCTCCCGATACTGTTTTCAATGTCGGTGGACGTGATATCTCGAGAACCACTCGATGGACTGTTTCCAAATTTATATAGACTCCGACGAGTAACATCTAAAGATCGTTGACGATCTCACTTTTTCCAAATCGATCTCCATTTTTTCATAGTTGCGGTAAAACGATCACTTTTTCATAGATGTTGTAAGATCGAGTTTCAATTTGTCGGCACTTTGTGAAAAAAAAAATATTTTGAAAATCGACGATCGTCAACGACTCGCATTTATTGTTAGCTTGAATATCCCGTTTGGTTTTTGGATTTCAGATGGACCGTTTAAGCTGGAGAGTGTCCACCGCCAAACGTCACGAAAAAAAATATCATCTGCCGGCGGCCATGTCTTTTTCTGTATTTTTGGTGATTTCTTTTGTCTCTCAATATATGTACCTTTGTGTTAAAAAATGGGTTTCTTTTTCACCAACCGTTTCCTAGAAAAGGAAATCAGAATTTGGCCATTTTTTTCGGGCCTCTAGGTAGATGTAGCCCCTTGGAATTTACCCTCGTTTGATCCACCGATGATAATGCAAGTGCATTGTTTTGTTGATGCTTGGAAACGCGTCAACCGTGCACACTACATGCACTTGATTGCCACAGAGCTGAAGGTAGTCTGAATATATTTATAGGCACATACGTGGGTGTGTGCTTATGTGCATATAGAATCAACCCCGTTCACCCAATGCGCCAGCAACGTCGCATCGTCGATCCCGTTGACTTATGTACACAATGCAAACAGCCTAATTACACGAGCCCACGAGGGCGAGAGGAAAGAGAGACGAGGAGAAAAAAAAGAGTAAGACGAGTACGAGGGAGGACCCCAAGGGTATATTATCAAGATTCCATCTGAGATCGCAGTGATTTCGTGAATTCGCGACGGCCTTCTGCTTCCCTCGACGGAAGAACAAACAAAATAACTTTGCTCCCTTTGCCTACGGCTCCCTCGCCGTCCTATGGCACTCCCGTTTCCCTCGTGTTCCAGAGCTACATATTACGGCTGTATCAGTGGCGTATGATTTAGTGTTGGCCTAGTCATTGGGAACGTTCTGAAGGATGGGAAGCAGCGCGTGAGTTCTGCGATCTTTCTTTGGGCGGGAGTTTATTTCTGCTCGGAGTGAACATTATCGTGACGTTTAATTTTAGGGCTCCATAGTCAAACAAGAAGGTCTTGTAACTTCGTCAGGTCCGTCCGTATGTTACAGCCTTACAATTTATACACTTTTATACTTGCGTGCATGAAACTTTGCAAGTAGATGCTTGGGATGGGAATCTCAATTGGTATGTAGCAAAATTTTGAAGAAAAAAAACTATCTAGGGTTTTTTTTACTCTTTTTAAAATGGGGGGCGGGGGATTTTTTATAAAGACTCCCTGACTGGAAAGATGTTTGACAGGTCTTTTGAAATGATATTGATGTTCCATTTACCATTCTTGAGCGAGGGAGATACTTTTAGGTTAGGTGAACATTTACTGATTTTCATGATTTTTTTTACAAGAAAAATTTGTTCACCATTCTGTAAACTTGGGGTACGTTTTATTACTACTTTTGGCTGTCACGTGGTATTTTTTAATATTATTAATCTTTAAAAATGGCGGTGGTATGTCACGGTCTTCGAAAATGCATTTTCAAAACTAACGTGACGTTTAGCTAAAAAACTAATCGACCGATGAATGTTGATATGAATCTTTTAACCTTACTGTCTGAAGCATGACCCTCAGTGTTCTTTAAAATAAAAAGAAAACAATATATTTATTGTAAAATGTAGCTATGTTTTCGGAAAATTCAATCTCTTTGTCTCAAAGTGTACCATATCATCGTTTTTATCATTTCTTACTTTTTCTTGGTTCATATTCTCCGTATGAGTGTTTATAAGAGAAAAAAATTCGGTGGTTTTTTTCACGTTGATCCACGTGAAAAAAAACCACCGAATTTTTTTCTCTTATAAACATTTATTCTTACATTCTCTTATAAAATTTCTTTTATATATATATATATATAAAACAGTAAGCTATATATAATTTTTAAAAATGCCATGTAACAGCCAAAAGTAGTACTAAAACGTACCCTAAGTCTGAAAGATGGTGAAGAAAACTTTCCTTAAAAATAACCATGAAAATCAATTTCTTTTCCTCGCCTAATGATGTCTCCCCCCTTAAGGCCAGTTTGCGAAACATGAAGCATCAAAGTGATGAGCACTATGGCCCGCTTATTTATCAATCGTTGATTCGAAAAACGTGATAAAATTCTGGGAACGAGCATTTGATGGGGAGGTTACATTATAATTATTCTAATCAAGTTACATCGACAGATTCAGGTGATACAGCCAACCAAGTGCACTAAGGTAACTTGAGAAAACTCTCCAACAGGGCTGCACACATGGACACGTTTGTAGGCTCCTTAATAAAATATCGAACATTAGAGTTCTATAATTGCGGATTATTCAACAAAATCAATATTGGTATATAAAAATGATTGTCCTTCAACCCACATAGCAACTACATATTAGTTAAACGTTGATGCTTCACACGATTGCACACCCAAATTACTGCAAAACCCTAGCTTATACGTGTTAAGGGCCTCTATTGGAAGGTTTTTTGCTTTTAATCAGCCCACTATTCTTTTTTATCCTCCCGTGCGATATATTCCTACTAGTTGAACGATATGCCGCCGACCAATGGGTAGAGAAGGTAAGCTCGTTGCTTCCGCGCCAGAGCATGTTAAGCAGGAGGATATCGATCCAGAAATGGGGCCCTAGGGACACCTAAATAGACAGAGAGAAACAGAGAAAATCAAAGCGAGAAAGGAGAGGGCGGAAGGAACGATAGGGCCGTCTGGGTAGATAGTGGAGAGAAGGAAGAGAAAAGAAGAGCATGGAAAAGAGAACAAGGAAGGGTAAGAAGTAACTCACGGTGAGCAGGATTTGAAAGAAGATCGCGTGTCCCGCGCGGTAGGTAAAACCTCAGCTTTGAACGAGGTTGAAAGGCGTACCTGTGTACATTGATGTCGGTACGCCCATTCTGGATGAGTTGTGCCGCGACTACTAGCTCACAGGATCGCACATGACATATCCTAATGACATCATAAAATTGTAATGACAGTCTGTACATTCTTTTTTTTTCAACTGGAATTAAGTTGCAAGTCCGTCTGACTAAGGGAAGTTGGAGTAAAAAGCTGCCGAGAGCTTTTTTCTTCAAACTTTCGTATGTAGAAGATGAAGTCCTGCTTTCATTTAGATCCCTCAAGTTGGTCCTGAAGAACCACGAGTTTCTTCTCACAAGGAAAAGTATAATGGGTAAAAATAGGCGACACCTATTTTTTTATATCTGCAGAACCCGATTTTTAACGGTTGAAACGCACCCTCGAAAATTGGGGTGTTTTTCGTCGATAACGTTCTAACGGTACGACATATGAAAACAATTCAAATTGCAACAATGATTATTTTTTCGTGTTGTATACATTGGAGATGAGAACGATAACGTTATCGAGGAAAAACGAAAAACACCCCTATTTTCGAGGGTGCGTTTCACCCCTTGAAAATCGGGTTTTGGAGATATAAAAAACTACATGTCGCCTGGTTTTGCCCATTCTACAAGTGTGCCAACCTAGTCTATATGTACAGCGAAGGCATTCGACTACGAGGAACGTCCCCATAGTGCACTATTTTCCTCATGCGAA
>OZ023312.1:19361000-19388500 GCA_964007375.1 Ophion obscuratus | reverse complement strand
TGTAAAATGGTACAATACTTGTTAGTTTCATACTAAAAAAAACGAGTAAAAAAATGAAAACCTCAAGTAACCCGATTTTTGCTAACCCATTTTACTCAGTTAAAATGTTTCTTATTCGCACAAGCTCTTGGTAGGTTCTTAATTTTACGGCAAAATGACGAGAGAGATGGATAGTGGACATGTTTGCCATGAGTGAACGAGACAGATAGTGACGCTACGCAGTGAGACGGAGATGCGTCGTTTAAACGAGTGCGAATGAAACAGATACAGATGCCATACCAAGCAAATGGCTACGCTACCAGTCTGACACCAGTTAGTACGTTTCGCTCATTCGTCTACTGCGCACCTATTCGTATACGCTTGTGTTGATTTAGTACTGACAACTTTCGCTTCTCTTATTGGACTTGGATTTTTGTGAATTGGACTTGTTGATTACATACCGGCGACTTTGGCTTCTCTCTTTTGGAATTGGACTTTTGTGTTGGCATCCTTGTTATCTACCATGCCTACGCGCTACACTTCACAAGAATATGCGAACATGCACCTCATTTATGGGGAATGCAGATGCAACGCAATTGCCGCCGCTAGACGTTATCGTGAAAGATATCCAAATTTAGAGCGCTATCCGGATCACCGCGTGTTTGTTAATGTGCACCGTTCACTCACGGAGGGTGGCCATTTCCCGAATCAAATACGGGCTGGAGGTAGACCTCGCTTTCCTTACGAGGAAGAAGTGTTGCAAGAGGTCGCAGATGACCCAAGTATTTCCGTTCGTGTAATTTAAGAAAGAACGGGAATACCCAAAATCACAGCACATTGTATTTTACAAAGAGCCGAAATGCATCCGTTTCACGTACAACGAGTTCAAAGTCTTCTCCCTCGAGATTATCCTGAAAGGATTTCATTTTGTAGAACAATGCTACAGAGGCATAATGAAAATCCCCAATTTATCCAAAAAATTCTCTGGTCAGATGAATCTACATTTAAAAAAGATGGTTACATAAACTTACACAATTTTCACGAGTGGCATGTGGAGAATCCACATTTAAGGGGTGAGGCCACTGTAAATTTTTTGAAAAATCGATTTTTTTTATTGGCTTAAAAAATAGTTTAAACTCTCTAGAATAAGAAAAAAAAGGTCCTGTGCGAAAAAAAATTTGTTGTCCTTAGGAAATGAAGGTCGCCGCCAAGCGTGCCAAAACCCAAACAAACTTTAAACGCGTTTTTCTCGAAACATGGTTTTTCAAAATGGCACGCAGCATAACTCGAACAATTTTCATTTTTTTTACTTGAAATTTTAACCAGATGTGAACATTTACATTATCTTGAGAATGTCGATCGGAATTTTCAAGAAATTTATTTATTGATTTTTTATTAACAAAAAACTTGCCGTTTTTTTCATCAAAAATCAATTTTTTTTTCAAACGCACGCCAAATCCACAAAAATTGATACTTTTTAAAATCCGATCGACATTCTCTAGCTATAGCCCTCTAGATTAATGTTTTTTTTTTGTTCTAGATTCAAAAGTGCACCAGTGGTGCTGCGTGCCGCGGAGCCCTGGAAGCAAAACATGTCCCGGGAAGATAGCTGTGGAACCGCCATTTTGTTTTTTTTTACTGTAAAAAAATTTTATAATAAAGTTTAATGTATGCCCGATAACACCATTAAAAGTTTTTTTTCAAATACCTTCAATTTCGGGAGCAAAAAATTAGTGAAAAAACCTTTTTTTTGGGCCGTTACAGTGGCCTTACCCCTTAATGCGAGAAGACAGATCCCAGTATCGCTTTAAAGTAAACCTGTGGACCGGAATTTTAAACGGCAAAATTGTTGGGCCTTTTGAGCTGCCTGAGAACTTGAATGGCACGAATTACCTACATTTTTTACGAGAAAATTTACCAACTTTGTTAGAGGACGTACCACTAACAGATCGTCGCCACATGTGGTATCAACAAGATGGCTGCCCAGCGCATTACGCAGTGCAAGTAAGAGATTTGCTTGACCAGGAATATCCGGGAAGGTGGATTGGACGTTCAGGCACTATCTCGTGGCCAGCCCATTCCCCAGATTTAAATCCCCTGGTTTTTTTTTATTGGGGCGTTCTCAAAGAAAAAGTTTATTCAAAGCCCATTGAGAGCGTAGCCGAGCTGCGTGAACGAATTTCTCAAGCTGCTGAGGACATCAACTCTCGAGGATATGCCCGGCTAATAAGTAGATCTTTTTTAAGAAGATGTAGGGCGTGTATTGAGGCTGATGGCAAACAATTTGAACATTTGCTGTAATAAAAAATGTTATTTCCCTATGTATCTGACTTTTATTCCAATAAACCTAAACTAGGTCAAGATTTTTCATTATTTTATTAATTTTACTTACTTCTGTTGACTTTGGTAAAAGTGGCGTCACTATCTGTCTCTCTCACTCATGGCAAACATGTCCACTATCCATCTCTCTCATTATTTTGCCGTAAAATTAAGAACCTACCAAGAGCTTGTGCGAATAAAAAACATTTTAACTGAGTAAAATGGGTTAGCAAAAATCGGGTTACTTGAGGTTTTAATTTTTTTACTCGTTTTTTTAGTATGAAACTAACAAGTATTGTACCATTTTACAAGGCACTCTAGTACTTTTTTTTTTTAAAGCAGGGCCTTTCAAAGTAGACAAATTTTAAAAATTTCACATTCATAGTTTAACAAATAGTCTTAATTCTAGGAAACTTGGGGCGATTGTGTCATTATTTTTGACTGTGATTCTAGAAATGTTATTTAGGGTTACGGTTCCAAAGTTTAAATGAACAAAAATAATAAAAATTAACCACAATAACCGAAAAATGGTTACAGTTTGACCAAATTTCTAGGTTTTTCTTAAATGCCCATAATTTTCAAACTGCATGGGATAGATTTTTTTCTGATTTTTCTCATGATGGTTACAATCAATCCTGTCACCTCGTTTCGGCTTGACGTTGAGTTCTGGGACACCCTGTATGTATATATATATACCGGGTGTCCCATTTTAATCTTACGCCGAATTTGTCTCGAAAAATACTGCTCCGATCAAGTATTGACAATAAGTATAATGAAACATTCAAAGTTCAAAGGAGGACGTAAATAAAATCTTTTTTGCTCCAAAATTATGAACGATTTTTAAAAACTTTTCCTGAAAAAGTTGTTCGTTTTCACGTGATAAATGTTTTGGTGAAAAAATGTATGATCTCGTTTAGAAAAAAAAACAGGTCGGCCATCTTAACGTTGCCACTTTGGATTTTGGATAAAAAAGATTTTATTCTAACGTCCCTCATGGAACCTTGAAAGTTTTATTATACTCAATATTTGATCGGAGCGGTGTTTTCGAGATAAATCAGGTGCTAGATTAAAATCGGGAATCCGGTATATATATACGTATGAAATTCTGCCTTCATTTCGATTCCGCTTTCACACCCGTGCCGAAGCCAACGCTGTGACATATTCACACACGAAAATATACGCCGGTATGTATATCATGTCCGTACACTTTTCACGTCAACGCTTGTCAAGTTTGATCGTAAATAAGCTACGTGACATGGACGGTCTGCGGAGTTACCGCGTACACATACCCACATACATGCTCGAAGAGGAAGTTCATCGTCTCCGCATCATCAGTCTTTCATTTTTCACTCCTTCTCTCTCTCTCTCTCTCTCTCTCTCTCTCTCTCTCTCTCTCTCTCTTCCTGTCTTTTTTTATGTCCTTCTCTCTCTCTTTTTCTACTTCTCTTTCTCTCTCTTTTATGTATGATTCTAACTGATTTATGGCTCAGCACGAATGTCCAAAAATGTTCTACAAAAATAGGTATAATTTCTTGTCAATCAATTTTTAATTTTAATTTTTGTATTTTTTTTCTTTGTCATGAACAGAGGGCACTAAAAGTTGTGCCATATTTTCTCCTACTTTGCCCGAAATTACAGAACTAGGGCATAATAAAACGATCAATCGATCAATTCCACTCCGTCTACAGATTTCCGTCGCTCTCTACACGGCGTTGAAATTTGCATAGTTGGAATGCAAGGAAAGGACTTTTTACGTTTCTTCATTTCTTTATTTTTATAACCATCTTGAATTTTGTCAATAGATTAAGATCGTAAATCTCGTACGAACACAAGGAAAAACCGTTTGAGTGATTTTCGTACCCTAAATCGGCGAGAAAAACGTGAGCGATAGAAGAAAACATAACTTTCGTTGCATTCCAACGATGCAACTTTAACATCATCCTTTTACTCCTCTCTTTCTTCTTCACATCAGCTCCTTTCTCTTTCAATCTCCTCAACGTTTGTCTCTTCTTTTCCCTTACCCTTTTTATGTTTCCCCCCTTCTCACTACTTCTCCCTCTATCGAGCCTCTTTTCTAAATATGCCTTCTGGGGACCGAGATGAGCTGAAGGACAATAAGGGATATTGTCACGTGAAAATGAGGAGAAAAAACATCAGTATGGATGTAACATTTTTCACCACTCTCATACCTATATAGGATAAAGTGACCTTATTTTGGCACCCCACCAATTATTGCCACTTCTCTCTGACCTACACAGTGGTCCTTAAAGTGCCAATAATTGAGCCCTTAACGTGCCAATATTTGGGCCCTTAATGTGCCAATAGTTAGGCCCTTGACGTACTAATAGTTTGGCCCTTAGAGTGCCAATAATTGGGCCCTTGAAGTGCCAGTAATTGGCCCTTTTACGTGCCAATAATTGTGCCCTTAACGTGCCAATAATTGGGCCCTTAACGTGCCAATAAATAAGCCCTTAATGTACCAATATTTGGGCCCTTAAAGTGCCAATAATTGGGTTCGTCGAGTGCCAATAATTAGGCGCTTAAAGTGCCAGTAATTGGCCCCTTTAAGTGCCAATAAGTGTACCCTTAGTGCCAATAGTTGGGCCCTTAACGTACCAATATTTGGGCCCTTAAAGTGCCAATAATTGGGTTCGTCGAGTGCCAATAATTAGGCCCTTAAAGTGCCAGTAATTGGCCCCTTTAAGTGCCAATAAGTGTACTCTTAAAGTGCTAATAGCTGGGCCCTTAACGTGCCAATAATTAGGCCCTTAAAGTGCCAGTAAGTGTACCCTTAAAGTGCCAATAATTGGGCCCTTCAAGTGCCAATAGTTGGGCCCTTAACGTGCCAATAGTTGCAACCTTAAAGGGCCAATAATTGGACCCTTCAGGTGCCAATAATTGGGCACCTTACCCTATTCGGGCGTAAACGTCGCGCGTTGGCTCAACATTGCAAAACAATTATAAACGTACGATGCACACAAGAATTTAGGTATACGGGTACCAGTGACGCGTTTCCGCGCAATGAGCGTCTTTGATGTTCAGCCACGCTCGCGAACGTGATTCATCAACGATCTCATATTACGTGATTTATGCGTTTGATACGCGAGTACACGTGTGCTCGGCAAAAGAGCGAGAGAGCGAAAGATCTTATATCCGAGGGTGTATTACAAAGTGTGAGAAACAGGACAAAAAAAGAATGCTCGGGGAGGCGAGATATCCTCAGCGCTAATGAGGGGGCCACGTGAAGAATAACTTGGCATTGAGGTGCGTGCAAAGAGACAAATCCCCTTTGACAGTAATAAACGAGGATAATTGAAACGACGCTCGTGCAAGGCTTGTGCTCAATTCGGAGATGCTTTAGTTTGAAAATGAATAATTTATCATTGTTTGTGAAGTAGAGTCGAAAATTCAAGAGGAAAAGGGACAGGTGGCTGACGTGTAAATAGTATTTTGAATAAAATCTATATCTAGTGGCTGTTTGAAAATTGAGGAAAGGGTCCCGAATCCCGAAAGATATTGAAGATACTAAGGATATTAAAAATCCTGAATATTAAAGAGATATTACGGATACTAAAGATATTAAAAACGAGAATATCGTTAGCTGGAAATACGATTTTCATTCGACTTGAACCCCCTGAAAAGCGTCGGTGATAAAAAATGAAAATCGTCGCCAATTTTTTCGTGGCTCTCTTTAGGCACAGGTAATATATAAGGCAAATCTGAAATAGAAGAATGTCTTCAGTGCCGATGACAAAATTTTTATGAACCCCCCCCCCTCTCGATGATAGTGGGTTACGGAAGTTAAAAATCGTTGCCAATTTTTTCGTGGCTTTTCTCTAAGCACTGAGAATATACGACACAAAGAAAAAAGATGAGCATCTCTGTACTGCCCGGGATATTAATTTGTTCACTCCTAACCCCTCAATAAGCCGGATAATTTTTTTGAACGTTTTGTAGGGGCCACCGCAGATATTCCAGCGACGAAGTATATATAAAACAAATTGATTACATTTTTTTAAAATAAAACAAAAACTCGTTCGAATCCGACGATGCAAACTTCAGACCCATCACTAAAGAGATGCTAAACATATTATATAATGATGCATACGTGATAATCATTTTGTGCAAACATGTGTGTGAGTATGTAAATACAGGTCGACGCGAAAAATGTGGTCCAAAAGGAAAATCCTGATGTCCTACGATTTTTTTTTTAGTTTTCGAGAAAAAGCATTTTTTAATAATTTCTCTTTCCTGTGTGTGCTTTCTTTGCGATATTTTTTTACTTGTGTTATCGTTGTGAAGTGCACTATTAAACAATAAATAAATAACCAACTGAACACCAACGCAAACGCCTTGTACTTTGATCAAAAGTGAAAAAGAAAGGTTCGAGAGGATCAGACACTAAAGTTTAGACGATTAAAAAAGACTTATACTAGTCTAAATGATTCCCAATTGCTTTTGAAAACTCCCAAGAGGAAAGTACCTGCATACACGAGAGAGAAAAAATCTTCGCTACGGGATAACTCGAAAGAAAATTAAAAAATGCTTCTTTCTCCAAAAGTAATTTCATATTATAAAGTGTATTACATATTATTACTAATATTATATGTCGATATTACCAATGTTATTATATGTTGGTACAGCATGTCTAATTGTAGGGTAACAAAGGATATCTAAGCAAAAAAATCATTATTTTTCTAGTCTTCAATTTTTTTATCACAATTGCATATAGTTCCCTTTGCTTCTCGTGAGAGGAATATACAAATGCGATATGTTACGTATTCGAGGGCACCCCGATGCCTCGAACACGTAACACATCGTCAGCTGGTAATCTTCTTAGCTGCTGGACATAGTTCCGAGAACCATTGGGTAATCGATAGTCCATTTAATCATCGGATTACCTGCGATCATTATCCCGGAGATGTTGCGCAAAGATCAGAGAACAATGAGACAGCGTCGATAACGCGATTGAATTCTACGTGCGTTCTCACCGGGACGAACGTGCACTGTGCTATTGTTACGAAACTTCGCTGCTTTCCCAATAAAATTGCCAGTACAATAGTAACGAAGACGAGTGGAGAAAGAGAAACGTGGGATATGCTTTTGTTTCTCCTCTTTTCTTTTTAGGGCTTGCAAAGAATGAAAGAGTAGATAACATTTTCTCGTTTACCGCGTCCGCGCTCTCGGGGCTTATGGGGCTGGTAAGTATATACCGTGCTATTCATGTGTATTTGTATGTAACGGCAACTTATGGCGCGAAGATGGGAAAAGGTATGCGGCGAAGAGTCGTAAAAAAAATTCAAGCGGAGAAGAAAATGCGATGAGGATTAAGGGCGATCCGGAAAAGTGCAAGCTGTCGAGAGGGAGGAGAGAGAGAGAGAGAGAAGAGAGAGAGAGAGAGAGAGAGAGAGAGAGAGAGAGAGAGAGAGAGAGAGAGAGAGAGAGAGAGAGAGAGAGAGAGAGAGAGCTTATCGCAAGGATTATGGCTTTGCTATGAACGATCTTCACTGTTGTATAAAATAACCTTTGTAAGTCATGAGATCATCATAATCAGATAAAACTGTTTTCGCCACTTGTTAACCCCTCGACTGCTCACGGGGTCACTTTGACCCCGTTTTTTGCTTCAACTAACTGTTTCGCAAAACAGGATAATCTATTCGGCCACCGTGCGGGGCTCGAATGTTCCCCCACTCCTACTCTATAGATGGACACTCGGTCCCTATCCCACATTGTGCCCGTGTACTGAGGACACCTATCGAAAAAGGACCTGGGGTCTAGTCGACCCCGTTAACGGCGGGGTAAAGTTAATTCGGCGAAAAAAAGGCATGTTTTTAAGATTTTTTTTTGGCGTAACGAATAGTGTTCGTTTATTGAAAAATTTACATATAATAAAGTAACATTTGAACAACGTTCTCCTAAATTTGCATTGCAAAATATTCAAAATTGAGCGAGTGAAAATTAAACCCCGGAGGCGCCTCGAAAAAAAGTTGGTTTGCGGTGTGCACCATAACTCGCAACAGAATCATTTGAAACAAAAAAATCAAAATGCATTTGTTAAAGGAGATGTTTCTCGAGGTAATGACGGGAGGATTTTTTTTTTCGATTTTTCTATTTTTCGTAGCACTTGGGAGCCAAAAACCCGATTTTCGCTAAAAAAATCGGCCAATTTGTTGTTGAAAAATTAGTAATTATTAAAAAAAAAAAACAAAAAAGCTCTCGACAATACCTGGTGAATTATGTGAAGAAGTACTGTGCAAAATTTCAAAGCCATTGGTCCAGTAGACTTTGAGTTATCGTGCACACGGACTTCAAATATGACAAGTCTCAGAAAAACGGTTTGAAAAACGTAGAAGAGAAGAGAACGGCATGGAGCAATAGACGCTCAAATACTCATAACTTCGTCAATTTTACTCCGATCGACTTGAAATTTTAACACAATATTCTTGATATATTATGCATTCGTTTAAAAATTAAAAAAAAAATGAAAAAAAATTTTAATACTTTACCCCGCCCTTAATGCAATAGTGCCGCAAAAGTGAAAAAAAAACTTTTTTTTTTGTGGAACTTGGTGTTTTATTACCGTAAAACGAGGCTACTTTGAACAGGTTTTCGATGTTTTTTGTAGGTCACTTTTTTTTAATATTGTAGATACCAACTTTTGTTGCTCCGATAGAACAGTGTGTCCTTTGGCTATCAAATGTATAAGAGAGTCAAGCTCCACAACCCGCTGACAATTTCATATATATATTTTTTTAAGTATCAAAGCAGCCACGAGCGCGGGGCTTCTTTGACAGGGCAGTGAAATGCAATTTATGTCAAAGATTAAGGGTTACTTTGGAATCATTTTGATAAAAAATGTAATATTATATTCGTTGTACATGGAATTAAATGAAAAACGATTTTTATAACCAAATTGTCATCGTTATTAAGGCAGCAGAACTTCGAACAATTTTCGTCCAATCGACTTTAAATTTAAACTGTAGCTTGTTAGTTTTATTTAACAGTCAAGTACGAGCGCTTTTTTCGATGAATCGAAAAGTGTAAAAAATACATCACTTTTGATTGAGATGAAAGTAATGGTCGAAAAAACAAACTTTTTTTCAAACTCGTCTCTATTTTTCTATTAATTATTTTTTAAGTCCCCCCGTACTTGACTACTCAAAATAATATAATTAACGAAAATATTTCACTCTTAGTTCCGGGACTAAATTTACGACAGTTCTACAGCGTGCCGCGGAGAGGGTTGGCTGAAAAGCAGTAGTGATATAGTGACTCGTGCGCCGCCATTTTTTATACTTTTGACAAATAATATTTTTTTACATACTTCAATATATACCTTACGAAATCTAAAAGCTCCTTTGACCATGTATTTTATTCCTTTCTTTCAAAAAATCCAAAGAAAACGGTCGAAAATAGGCAGTTACAGTGGTGCCATCCCCTAAGGAAACATTTTACATAAAAATATCAAGTACCTGGGGTGATATTATAGGCATTGAATAAGTCTTAAAATTGTCATTGAGATCAAAGTCATCTTGAGGAACATTACAATCAACTTTAGCAACATTATGATAAACTTGAACAACAAATTATTGTTCATGCATCGATTGCGGTAAATGTCAATAATAATAAGTCATTGAAGTAAACAAACATGCCAAAAATATACATTTCCAACAATTAATCTGTTCAAGTAGTCGATTTTTTCCATTTTTCGCTATCCCGCTAGCTCGAATTCAAACCTCCGAATAAACATACTCTTTGGAAAGACGGTCGACACTGTCTTTTTTCGTATCTACAAAACTTTCTCTTTAAAAACATCGATGGGCTTTTATTATATTGTGAAGGAAACAACATTATGATATTTTCCATGCAAGTACGTACTTTCAACGAATCTCCCACTTTTAACGAATGTTTGGGCACGTTATTTTTGTTTTTCTCAAAAAAATAAGTTTTGCGCCATAAAATAAGGATCATTGGCTACAAAAAACATCTCTACAAAAAAAATGCATATTCACCGAAATACAGCCATCTGAAAAACGTCTGGGGTCCGATCGACCCCACATGCAGTCAGAGGTTTCTGGCGGATATGTGCAATCGAAGGGTTAATTACTATCTCTCCGTTTCCGGTAATTAAAAATGTACCTTAGATAGCTTTCTATTTGATATTTATTATTCATTATTTTTTATCACATAATTATTATGTATTATCATTTATAATAAATTATTATTCGACTCGTATTTAGTATATATCAGCATTTATTTTATATTCACATTTATCGTGATATTATTTTTTATCGTATATATACTGAGTATTAATAAATGAGTGGCATAATTGAATATTCACTGAATAATATTATATTTTTATATACTCCGGCCGGAAAGACGGAGGGTAAATATTTAAGAATTCAAAATTAATTAAAATTAAAAATTAAGAAGCCGTAGGAGGTAAAAATGTTGGTTGAAAAATGCGCGACAGCGCCATACTGTTTATATATACATATATATGCAATACGTCGCTATATGTGCTTGCATCGACTTTAGGAATTTAATGACACGCATTCTTTGAACCGAATTAAAAGGAAGATCAATGAAAACAGGAATCAAAAGAGAGATAAATCAAGTAGAGAAACGAAGAGAAAGCGAGAGAGAGAGAGAGAGAGAGAGAGAGAAAAAAAAAGTGGAAAAAAGACAGCGAAACAATGAGAGTACAATGAACAAGCGTCACAAATAAAATAGCTCCCTTTCCTCATCACCGGAAGTCCTTATAAAAGGCTTTATTTTTTAATGAACGAAGCTCTTGGAAACGTATGAACAGCGATAGTCCAGCTCGGCAGCGAACAATTGATGCTTTTACTGGTGAAAGAGATTTCACGATCAAGTAATCCCAATTCTTTTCCCTTTGGTGTTCTCGGCTCATGGCTGCTTTCTACATTTCGTTCTTCGAACTAATGTACTTCGTAAAATCTCTGGATTCACTATTGTCACGATTTTTCGGTCTGTACTCATCGTATGTCTCTTCCTATGGTCCCCTCTCTCGCTCTCCCTCATGCTGTTCACGTGCTGTACACGCTAGAGAAGTAGTGTAACTTCTGTAGTATTCTTCCGATAGGGTCAAATCTTTTTCTTAACCCGCATCTTTTACTTATGTCTTTCCTGTAATTTCTTCTTTCTTGTTTTATATACTTCACTGTCTTTCTCTTTTTCTCGTCTAGCCCGCTGTATGCTTACCAGGTTTTTGAAATACATATGACATATATGTCATATGCATTGGAGCCTTGGAGTTCTTCACACTCTCCAATAGAATATTAAAAAAAGAAAAGAAAAAAAATACAAATAGCTGTTACTTCCCGGTGTTTTTACATCCCATAATATAAAAAATACCAAAAATCCGTTTTTCGTATTCACAAATCGAGGAAATTTAAAAAAATAAAAAAACAAGTGTTTTTCCTTGAGAAAAAAAATATTTTTCTCACATTTTGCCCTGAAACGGGCATTCGACTAGCTCAATAAAATTCAAATTCATGTTTTTCTGGAAGGCTATAAAAAGACGCACATTTTCGTTTTTTACGAAAGTAAATACGTCAAATCCTACCAAAGATACAGCCATTTGAATGGAAAAATGTTAAAAAAATGTTAATCAACGAGAAGAAACATCAGCATTTATTGAAAAATTTCGACACTCGGTGAATATTTTTCAACAAAGTAACTCGATTTTTCAAAATTATTTGTCGATTTTTTTTTTACTGGCTGAAGTGACGTGGAATGCCTCATATATATGAGAGGTATTCCACGTGTATCTGGTGGATTTTTTTTCACATTTTTCGAAAGAACCCTTCGTCAAAGAAAAATTCTCCGAAAAAAAACCCCCTCATTTAAAAATCCATTTTTGAATAACCATCTGGTTATTCAAAAATGGTCGAAAAATATTATGTATTTTCCGGATTTGTTTAACGTTAATCGCTCAGAACGCACAAAAAAAATCATAATTCCACCGCGGGTAATAGCTTGAAAATGTTTACATATAATCACACATTTTTCGGATTTTTTTCAGATTTTTAAATCGGGGTGTTTTCTTTGGGGAATTTTTTTTTTTTGACTAAGGGTTGTTTCATAAAATGGAAAAAATGCAGGGAGTCTTTTAGAGTTAATGGAATCAGATTTTAAAAAATCATGGAGTTGGCGAGGGTCAGGGAAAAAGTCCACCGGATTCACATGGAATACCTCATATATTAGGTGTACAAATAAGTTTTAGGACAGTTTTCAAAAAATTCAAGATTTATTTAAAAAGAAGTAAAACACAGTTATTCATCGAAGTAATCTCCATCGCACTGAATAACTTTCAGCCATCTCTCAGGTAACTCGCGGATGCCTTTCGCAAAGAAACTTTCGTCTTGCGAGGTGAGAAATTTAGCGACCCATTTTTCCACTTCTTCAAATGTTTTGAATCGCACGTCAGACAAATCGTTCTGCATTTTCCGGAATAAATGATAATCGGATGGGGCTAAGTCTGGTGAATACGCCGGGTGTGGTACAGCTCCCATCCAAGCGCTAGTAACGTATCCTTGACCGGTTTACCCACATGAGGCCGCGCGTTGTCATGGAGCAGTTTTACTGGACGTTTTCCTTTACCAGAAAATGGACGTTTCTTCTCAATTTCTTGATTCACTTGCATCAATTGATGACAATAGCGATCGGTAGTAACTGTTTGACCAGGTTTGAGAAGTTCATAATACAGTACGCTTTTCATATCCCACCATATGCACAGCATGACTTTGTTACAATGAGCATTGCGCTTTGGCGTGGATGTTGTCGGCTCGCCGGGGTCAACCCAATGATATTTGCGTTTCGGATTATCAAAATAAATCCACTTTTCATCGCCGGTCACAATTTTCCACAAGAAAGACTTTCTATGTTGCTTGTTGTAAAGACTCACACAAATGTTAAGACGGCTGTTTTTATTTTCTTGAGTCAGAAAGTGTGGTTCCCACTTTGTTCCTTTTCGAATCTTACCCATTGCTTTTAAACGATAAGAAACAGTTTGTTGAGTTACTCCAAGCTGTTCCGAAAGTTGTTTCTCCGTCTGACAAGAGTTTTCATCCAGCAACGCTTGCATTTCCTGATCGTCCACCTTTACAGGAGGCCCCGTGCGTTCACGGTCACTAACGTCAAAATCACCTTCTTTGAATCGCTTATACCAATACTCACATGTACTTTTAGATACAATGTTGTCTCCAAGAACAGAACATATCGATTCACACGCTTTCCTAACACTTTTTCCTTGATGGAATTCATAGCGAATGCAGTGTCTAATAAATAGCTTATCGGTCTGCATGTTTAATTTACAGAATTTATAGGTTATGTTTATGACTCCTTTACGTTTCGATACTACATATCAAGCGCCATCTATGATAAGTGAGCGGGACCTTTGAATTAATTTAGAATAGCTGTTATGATACAAAATCGAAGTGTCCTAAAACTTATTTGTACACCTAATATATTAAATTCAATTTATATTATTCTCATGCTGTAATTTTGTTATGCTGCAGTGCGTAGACTTTCTTGTGGTAAATGTGATTTTTAAGTTGTTAAACGTCTTCTAGATATTTGTTATCTTTTTTGTTTTATTTGTGCTGCAGTAATTGCTTTTGATTTTATGCTTTATTCTTTTTTCTCATCTGTAACTTGTTGTCTCTCTCTCTCTCTCTCTCTCTCTCTCTCTCTCTCTCTCTCTCTCTCTCTCTCTCTCCACCCCCCCCCCTCCCTCTGTATCTCCGTCTTCGTCGATTCGCCCGTTTCGGCCACTTTGCTACTTTATAGTTTTCTGCTTGCTCTCCGTCCGCAGGGAGAACTCACAAGCATCACCCCTGGCCGCCTATCAGTTTGCCCGCGGTGCTGTACTCCGTCTCGGGACTTTTACGAGAATTTTACAGCGGAATGACGGAGGGGCGGGCCAATGAGGTGAACGTCTCGAGCTCAGCAGGACTAAACTTAACATACATACGGAAAGAGGTGATTTTGAGAACATTCGATTTCGGGAACCACCCCCTGCGCAGCTTATTGTCCCCAGACTCAACATTACCCAAGCCCCAACGTCCTCAAAATCACCTCTAGATAAATATACGCAAATTCATATGAAGGGCATTTCAGGGAAGATCCTGTTGCCACAGTCGACAATACGATGCAAAAAATGTTGCAAGCTCTCCTCGGAATAGCCAAATGTGCTGATAGCCGACATTACATGGAGAACGGGTTCAAAGTATCTCTTTTCCAGCCATATGTGGCCCATACACACACGCGTGTATGGTGTCCAATTTTCTCATCGTACGTAACTTTGGTGCGTTTCATTTGTCATCTCATTCTTTTCTATCCACTTTGGCGCCCCTAAGCTCGCCAACACTCCGCTATCCTCCACTATTCCTAAGGGGCAAGGAACTTATTGCATTTTCTACGAGCAGTATGTGCAGCCAGCATTACATTACACGAAGTGCGGTGACCCGACTGCTGGTTACTGCTGAAATAGGGCAACCGTATGTTTCCCTCTTTTAGCTTCTTTCGAATGTCCGTGTATGTATATATGTCGACGGTAAAGAGGATCTCGTTTCGAGTCAACTTTGCTAGCAGAGGTGGAGGACACTTTTCATCGTACGCAGCTGCACTTTCATCAAAGACAAGTTCAACGAGTACAACAAATGTTGGTCGATTTAAAGATTGCTGGAGTTATTGCACTTCGAAACTATATATGCAGGGTGTGTCGCAACTATTGGGGTTTCCTTGTTTAGCTTATAGGGTGTGCTTGCGCGCAAAACGCAATCTTTTTTTTTTTAAGGGCTTAGACCCCTCTAGAGGCCGAAAAAATAGGCTTTTTGGGGATTTTTTTTCTTCAGAGAAACTACAAAATAAATCGAGATTACAAAAAAGGATGTTTATCATACATAACAGTGACTGTATACAATAATTTTTTTTTAAGCGATTCATCTCAAAATAGCGTCTGTGCAGCGTTTATCTTGAAAATTCATTTTTTTTTTAATGAATCGCCTCAAAAAAATTATTGTATACAGTATATTAGTGATATGTATGACAAAGACTCTTTTTTGTAATCTTGATTTATTTTGTAGTTTTTCGGAAAAAATCCCCAAAAAGCCTATTTTTCAGCCTCTAGATTGGCCTAAGGCCTTAAGTATTGCATTTATTTCTCCATGTACTAAATAATTAACGAAAATGATCACATCATATTATCGATTCGCAAAGCGAGTCTCCGTGTGCATTGTTTGTTTCCGCGAAAACAATTTTAAGAGAAAAAAAATCGCTTTTCTGAAGGGGGATTGGAACCCCGTGAAACTAGTACGCCATTGTTGACTATTTGGACTTCGAACGCGAATATCTCCGACAATTTTTGTCGCGTGACATTAAAAAAAAAGTCGTTCTGCTCGTAACAATTGTTACAGCATAATTTTTAAGAAGTAAATAACTAAATTAGTAAATAGTAAAATAGTTATTTAGTAAATAACTAAACTTACAACTTAAGTGTAAATTAATGGTAACCCTAATGGTAAATCAGCCAGTATTAGTATATATATATGAGGTATTCCAAGTGTTTTCGAACGTCCTAAAAGTCTGACCTTCTTCAATCTTTTTCCAAGTTGGTGTTTGTATTATATATTTTAAGTACGTGACATTTTTTTTAGATTTTTATCGGCTCGCTAACTCGGCTAACTCTGAGACAAGATTTTACACGTTATAAAATTTCAAATGATTGTATCGTAGTGTATCTTCTCGTCGTACGAAAAAATATCCTCTACAAAAAAGATGTGTTTTTCTATAAACTATTTTGGAAAAAAAAATTCAAAATTTTCCAAGTATCTACAACAGTAAAAAAAAGAAAAATCTGTCATTTTTCAATTTGTTAACCCCAATAACTATGTTGATCCTGCTGAAAATTACACTGAATTTTCTTTTGTTAGTGTAAAATAACATGTGTAAGTTTCATTCTGGGCTGAGCTTGCGTTTAGTTAATATCGTCGTCTTACACTTAATGGGAAATTATTTTTCTTTACTAACTCGGCGATTTACAAATTGTAAGTAAAAATGGTAATGACTAAACTTGTAGGATATCGAGTGCTTTACAACTTTGATCATCACAGTTTTTTCTCTACCATCAATATTTTCGAATTAAACCTGAAAAAAGCGACTATAGCATTATCTCGTTCGTTTTTTAACTTTAGGGCATAAACGAACATAAACAAACTTGTAGGGAATGAAACCCAAACACGAAGCGTGAAAATATTATTTCGCAAACCATACGCTCGTTGGCGTACGACCTTAAATATTGATTCTCGGCAAAAAAAGGTGGGAACAAAAATTGTCCAAAATTTCATTCTCTACAAGTTTATTCATGTTCGTATATGCCCTAAAGTTAAAAATAAACGAGGTAATGCCATAGCCGTTTTTAATTCGAAAAATATCGATGGTAAAGCTTCCTTAAGGGGAGATATACACCTAGATGGTCGAAAAAATCGATTTAGAAGCTATGAACATTCCGTTGACCGTAGAAGACCTACACTATGGACCTGACATCGATGATTCCATATAAGTTGACAAATTTCATGATTTATTCATTCCCAAATTTTCAAACGCGTTTTTCTCTAAACCAGGTTTTTCAAATCGGTACCCGAAATTTCTCGAAAACCAGTGAACCGATTGCCTTGAGGTTTTTTGTGGTTATTCTATACACCATTATCTAGTACTTGTCACAGGATTTTTTCCCGTTACTTAGTTTTTGTTTTATAGGCAAAATAATAACTAATTTTATGTTCAAACCTCCCCCATTTTGTCATAAATCGATATCTTCAAAATCGACTATGACAAGTACTAGATTATAGTATCTAATTTAATAATCTCTTTGGTGTTTTTTTTTCAGGTGATTTTTGAAGAAATGCCAGTGGGTACCGTATACGCAAATTTTTTTACGACGCTCCAAGGATCATACAATATCCTTGTATATTTTTGATATTTTTAAATAAAGAAAATTTAAAATATTTTTGAATGTCTATACTTTTAGATAATTAAAACCCCAATCCGAAATTGCATATAGTTTTCCTTGAAAAAATTCACAAAAATGACCCTTTTTCCGGCTCCTAGGTGTATATCTCCCCTTAACGATTAAGGTTAAAAAGCAGACTTTTCTCGATAAAACAAATAACCAAAAGTATTTTTGAAAAAACCGGGTAAAAAAAGTTATCATTTGTAGAAATGGCAGCCGAAAAACCAAAAGCAGATGATTTTTATCTCGAAAACCGTGGGACTTTTAGTAAACTGAAATTCTAGCATATGGTAGTACATGATCTGACCTATCGACAGTTGCAGGATTATCATTCGTTAACATTCACAACAGGACACCCTGTATGTATAAATGTTTATAGAATATGCCCAGACCTCGCACAATGGATTTCACCTGACCTCTTGCAAGAATTTCGTACTTGCAATAACGCTATTGGCTACAATACATACATCTATCTATACGCATTCATGCCAGAAGAGCAGTTAGAATGGCAGAGACGTTTGTGTGTGTGTGTGTGTGTGTGTGTGTGTGTGTGTGTGTGTGTGTGTGTGTGTGTGTGTGTGTGTGTGTGTGTGTGCGTGTGTGTGCGCGTGTGCGTGTGTGCAGTGGATAAACGTACACATGCGTGATCAGTGCAACGAGCCCATTATAACGAGCCGGGATTGTGGGAACTCGCGCCGCCCGAGGGTGTACGGGTTCGATCACCGCGGGTTCCCCGGCGTTCATCCGTCTCTTTGGCCTTTCTCCCCTAATTGGCCCTCGATACAGGATAATCGTATCGGCGGAATCCCCCGGTGCGTGGAATTGCCGAGTACAATTAACCGAGCCGAGCAACCCAGGCCGCGCGGCTCGTACCTCGATCGCGACCCCGAGAGCTGACCGAGGTACGAGTCGGTCGGGCGAGGGAAGCAAGGGGAATGGCAAGCGAAAATCTGCGAGGAGTAGGGCTGGTGGAAGGAGACGAAATTAAAGGGCAGCAGTACAGGGCAACTTTCGTATATATTAGTAAATTAATGAAAAATACGATTAATATTTATGATTCAATGTTTATGCATGAAATTTAAAAAATAAATTAATAATCAGGTATCAAATATGTATTATTATCTTGATTGAAATTATCTCAGTGGAAATATTAATGTATTCCCATTCGAAAGAATGTTTCACATTGAATCGATTTAATATATTTAATTAAACGTATAATAATAACATATGTAATGAATATCATATCAATTTATTATTTATTTAATTGGGTAATTATTTAGATAAGTGACTTTACCGAAAAGTGAGCCTCAATTTTTTTTCTTGCTATTTTCTCGTTTATTGGGTTATAAATGATGATATTCAGTCGGGGGAAGCTGAAATTCATCCCCCCTCCCCTCCCATACAAAGTTATGGGGTTTTGAAGTTCGTGGAAACGTGTGATAAAATAGGGCATTTTTAAACATCTCGACGCATATATTGGGGCTGGCTGGTGAGGGGATTTATAAAAGAAGCCTTCCTGAATACAAACAAACCCAACCCCCTCCGTCGTGAGGGGGTTGGGTTTGTTTGGGTTTGTTTGTACTCAGGAAGGCTTCTTTTATAAATCCGTCCACATTTGGGTTTTATTATAGAAGTTTTTGAAAAATGCGAAATTATTTTTAACAATTTTTTGCTCGTAAAAAATTTGTTAGTGAAACATTTCAGCTTCCCCCAACTGAAAATATAATCATTTATAAACCAATAAATGAGAAAATAGCAAAAAAACATATTAGACTCATTTTTCGGAAAAGTCACTCATCTATATAATTATTGTAAATAGATGTTATAATATTATTATAATAACATCTTATTCGTTTTTATAATTAGATAACATTAAATCGATTTAATGTTAAATGTGATTTTGAATGGGAATATACTATTATTACCACTGTAATAATTTTCATTAGGTTAATAATAAATATTTGATACTTGATGATTAATTTCTTTTTTAAACTACATGTACAAAAATTTAATCGTAAATATTGATCGCATTTTTCATTAATTAGAAATAAACATCTCGTCAATCATCTTGAATACTTAACGCATTTTGTAAAATGATGTAGAAATCGTATATACGTGTAGCTTGCCATGCGAATGATGGGAAAAAATCACGAATACAATGTATATTAATATTTAGATGAACAGACGAAAAATCCATAAGGCCTTATAGCTGTCTATCAGGAATAATAAATGATTTTCCTAATATCGAAAATCAATTATTTTTATCGACCATGAGAGATGGAATACGGTGGGAATGCAATAAGGGGCAAACCGGGTACAATGAAATCGACGATTGAAAAAATATGTATATATATTTTTATACATCAATTATTCATATGCATATGAATATTTTCATGAAAATAGTTGATTCATTTTTGAGATGATCAAATTAACAACATGTGTTATATACTTGATTTCTAATTCAATGCTTTTATATTATATATAAGAAATAAACGTTGTCATACATTGTTTATTATTTTTTCCCTTGCCTATTACGCAGGGAAAATATATTTTGTGGAATATTATTTATACAAACACAAATTTAACAATACGACTGATCCGAGGATGCAACGTCAGATCGCGTGTATAAAAATCGTATTATTCATATTGCATGCACGCGAAGGAAAAAAGCAAAATATGGATGGATGTATTTTCGTGATCCGGTTCTCAAGTTTCAACGGTATCATCAGGCCTGACGACCTCTCAGGCCGAGCCCTCCGAGACAGCCCCCGGGGGTGGCCCACGGCCCTTATTCTCGAATACTCGTATGTGGGATACACGTGTGTGCATATATCGCGAGACTTTCAACGATCATAAATAATATTGCCGTCGGTGAACGGTGACCCGGGCGACCAAACTTGAGCAGTTCAAACCTCGCCCTCTCGCACCCCCCACTCAGACCCTTCCAGCCGCTCTTCAATGGTAATAACGCTGCTAATAAACGTTCCCCGGTTGCGCTCCGAGAGCCTGAAAACACTCGAGCTCGCGCTGGCTGCGCGCGCTAATTGTTGAAATTATTTCACAGCACCGCTCTTACGGCGATAAAATTGTTTGAGAACATTACTCGTCCGTGGGACGTGGGTCGCCCTCTTTTGCTTCACCTACCCTCTCTTCGGCAGAGAGGGAAGGTGAGAGAGAAAGAGGAAATTTCAAAAAAGGGTGGCCAAAAGGAAAAAAAACGACTATACGTCCTGATGAACGTTACGCTCCACTTTATTGTTAGCTGCGTATACATGAAGGGGGGGAAGGTTTTTTTGCGTTTTTAAAATTATTTTGTTTTATGAATGCTTCATGGGCCTGGCATCGATGATTCTGTGTAAGTATATGAAAAAAAAAACCCTCGTTTATTAATGTTTAATTTTTTATTCTCTAGTGTAGAAATTTTTGAAACTTTTAAACGCGTTTTTCTCACACTTAGCATTTTCAAAGTCGGTGAACTATCTAGCGCAAAATCTATTGCACCGATCTTTTAAAAAATTTACACAGTCTTTCTACACATAAATTACGGGGTAACGCTGTCGAGTTTTTATTTTTTATTTTTTATAATTTTAATTTATTTTACAATAACAAAATTTGCGATTTTTCGAATGAAAAATCGGTATTTTTACTTCTAAGTGTAACCAAAAATTTTAAAAATCAATTAAAAAACCCCGACATTGTTACCTTAAGGAACTGATCAACTAGTGAAATATTTTTGATTTTTTTTTCTTCAGATAATCCAGTGATGAGTTATGCCGTTTACCGCAATGTAACTTTTTTTTAGGCGCCTGCAAAGCTTTGCCGTCACTGGCTCACTTCTGCATAATTATTAATGAAAAATTTACAGAATATTGTTAAAAAGTCCGCATATCATATACTAATTAGATAAATAAATATATATTAACTGTGTCGTCAAAAAAAATTATCGTCAATATGTTTTTTTGTAGCGAATTAACCTTACCCCTCCCCCTTGAAGGAATCGCCGCAGTGTTCAATTTTTTTAAAATCCTTTTTTTACATTATCCGATAGTATAGACGCTTATAAACATGTTGTTCAATTTTGGGGGGGGGGGGAATGCGATTTATTCTGATTGCTACTGCCCTTCTCAAAAAAAGGGATTCGACCAGCTGCGTGAGACCTAGCGCGAGCGGACGCGTTTTTCTCGAAATGTCGTTTTTTGAAACGGTATACACTCTCAAAGAAACAATTTTCAAGCTATCCGTTTTTAATTTCGACACAGCATTTTTTTTAATCTTCATATTTTTTCATAATTCTTCAAATTTTGACACAAGCTTTTTTATCTTCTTATTTTTTTTACGAAAAACTGTAAAAAATAGGCTAAATGCGATACCTCTTTTTTCAAATCACCGCCATTTAGTCATTTTTTATTTTACTTTTTTAAATCTCCATAACCGACAGCGGCTTTCATACTGATTGAAAAACATTTTTACAAATTTTGTTCCGGATAATATTTACGGCCACAACCGTGTACACCGTGAGGATTTCTTTTTTTTTCGAAGACTCTTTCAACCGTTAAAAAAGATGTAAAAGAAATAAAAATAAACGTTAATATATTTAATAGCACGAAATAACTTTTGTTGTATTCTGCACTGTATGTTTATTGTAAATAAATCATTATTTTATACAATTGGTTTCAAGAAAATGACTCATGAGCTTCCAAAGTATTAACAATTCGTAAATATATGAAAATGTCAACTTCTAAACTCATTATAAAAAAAAAAACTTAAAGCTATTTTGAACTTAGCTTTATTTTAAAAAGTTATTCAACTTACACCCTTTCCAACGGTATGCTACATGCCATAGAAATTATTCATTATGTGGTGAAAATAAAGAGAATACTTTTTTTTTACAATGAATTTAGAAGTTGACGATTTTGGTACATTTACACATTTTTAAGACTTTGGAAGCTCAAGATCCATTTTCTCGAAACCAATTGTATCAAATAATGATTTATTTATAATAAACATACATTGCAGAATGCAACAAAAGTTATGTCTTGCTATTACAACCACCAACGAAAAAGTTGTGACCATTGAAATGCGAAATTAAGGGTAATAAAAAAACGAAGAAAAAAATTATAATTCAATAACCGTGACACTTAGGACATAGACTCTAAGGGTAAAAAAATTAGCAAATGACCCACCCAATATCACCAAACACCCTGTATGTATATATATACATACATACATACATATATATATATATATATATATATACATATATATAAACCGACGAACACATCGATGTGCATACATCTGCCTATAAATACCTCCCTCAGCGAGAAGGCCAAGTTTTCACCAAAGTACATGGAGAGGTAAAATCTCACGGGGGCGAAAACTTTTCCTCGTGTTCCTCTCAAACCCACTGCCGGGCTATGTGTTACAGGATGCAAAGCATCACCGAGACAAGGTCCGCAAAAGTGAAAATAAAAAAGAAGCGAAAAAGAAACTTTTCACTCGATATACTTTAGCCGGGGCACAACGAACGATCGATTTCGATGATAAAATCGTCATTTGTTACTGTAGCTATCGATGGATATTGCAATCAAGAACAAAATAGTTTTCCAATTAATACCACTGTATTTGCAAAAATAAAGGAGACGGATCGACAAATCTGTCGCTGCAATTAAACGCGAAAATAATAATGATACCTACATTCGATGTTTGCAGAACTGTCGATAAATGTGTTTCACTCTGCTGTGTTCAGTAGGTGATTAGTAACTTTGTTCCTCAAGTTCTCGAAACTCCGGCTCTGCGTATGGTCTGTATCACTTTGTTTGCAGCGACTGCAAGGGAGTGCGAAGACGAGAGGGGGAGAAAAAGAAAGGGATGACACTAATTAATTGATCGATGCAACACATTAATCGTACGCCAGCGAAGCTGTAGCGCAATGGTTTACGAACGCTTGGAAATATCAACGAAAAATAATAAACATACCAAGCAAGAAGATGCGAAACTGAGAAAAGGAGAATAAAAAGTGGAAAATAAAATGAAGATAAAAATACCTGTCATAATAACTTACGGCGGGACACTACTGTGACGGGTAGAAGAATCGATTTTTTTTTTTCATTTTCTCAGAGTATACATATCCAAGAATATGTGAAAAAATATTCAAGTTGGAATATTGAAAATTGACCAAATTACAGACGATTTGGTGAGAGCAGGTAGCGCAAAAATTTTGGAGTACTAAAACTTTCGATCGCGTTTTTCTCGAAATGAGTTTTCTCAATCTGGCCGGATTCATAACTCAAGCTATAATTGTACGATTTTCAATTAAAAAAAAAAAAAAAATTTCCGTTAGTGCAGTAGCTATTATTGTACGCAGACGGTTTTTTTTATTCAGTATTTTTTTAAGCCCCCGCATATAAGTGAAAACTTCGCCAAAATTACACCTTTTTTTTAACCCGTCATTTGGTGAACTTTTTTTCGAAAAACGGCTACGTGCATCGAGAACTACAAAAAATAAGTTCAATGTATGCTTAATAACATACGTTTTTTCCAAATCCCAAATAAATAATGCAGCAGACTAAAATAATTGGTAAAAAAAAACGACCTATGTCGACCCGTCACAGTTGTATCCTGCATTAAGCCTGAATAAAACGCGAAATCAGTATCAAATGAATATAAAATATGTAAACAAAAAAAAAACCACACGGCAATGGTAAGAAAAAATTAAATATAAAAGTGTTAAAAAGACAATAGAAAAATAGAGAAACTTGGAAATATCAACTAAAACCAATACAGCTACGGAGCAAGAAGATTTTAAATAAAATAAAAAACTTAAGATCTGAAATAATTACTTAAATATAAACAAATCGCGAAATCAGGACAAAACGTATACAAGATATGTGAACCAAAAACAAGATATCAAGACAAGTGTACTGAAAAACAGAAAAGTGGATAAAACGCCCTTGGACCAAAACTCCGATAGGTGGCAGCTGACCGGTACCCGCTCGGGCCAATACTCGAATGGGTGACAGCTCAGCTTGGATGGTCGACCGGAAATGCAATACAGGAAGTGCATCGGCAACCGAGAGGCTTCGGGCATTACCCAACGTCCAGCGACCGGAAATACTGCAGATACAAGTATCAGCTGACACTGAATAAAATCCCTAAAGCCCGCAAGGGCGTACGAAGAAATAATGGATATGAAAAAATAGCATATACGAATAATAATAAAGAATCATAATAAAATAAATATATTAATTCATAAAAAAATGTTTTTTTTTAAATAATAAAAAACAAAAAATAAGAAACATAAGGAGGGAGGTGGACGAGGTGGATATAGTGCAGACACAAGTGTCAGCTGACACTGAATGGGATCTCAAAAGCCCGCAAGGGCGTACGAAGAAATAATGGATAAAGAAAAAAATCATATATGAATAATAATAAACAATAATAATAATTTAAAAAAAGATAACAATGAATAATAATATAATAATAAAACAAATAATATAAAAAATAAATTAATTAATTTAAAAAATAATAATAAGATAAAATTAAAATATATATTTATAATAAAATGGAAAATATATATTTTTTCAATACGAGCAATAACGAGTAGGGTGGACCTGGCAGAAAGAGAGGAATTGTCACTTCGTCTCTCGCTTATCTGCCTAAATTATTGACGCTCTCGGATCGTACTGTTTGCAGCCCCGGAAGTGTACACACACACATCTATATCCGGAAAAAGTACACTGAGAGAGATGGTCGCTTTCGCGTCGTCCATCGGTCAGAGTCGCTTTGTATACCCGACGTATGTACAAAGCGCGCGTCCTGGCCGTCCATCCATCGGTACTTTCACGACTATATCGTTCGGCATAGTGGCATTTTTCTCTGCGTCTGCGAAGGGAAAGGAAGAGAAAAAAAAACCGATGGTCTGTCCCAGCAGCCATTACGCGGTTAAATATTGATACGCGCGAAGGAGCGCTGGGACGTTTCAGTTGTAGGGGCGCGATGATTCGCGAGGGTTTCGCTCGGACACGAGGCTTTTTTGCGACGAACACGGGCCGAGGCAGAGCGGGGAAAAAAACCGCAAGGGCAAAACGACCTCCCGACGGTCTCGTTTGGTCGCAAGAATTATTTAACGAAACTAATCGTGCCACGGGGGAAATTGTCGGCCAATTAGCAAAATAATTTCGCGAGGCCTCGATTGCCGCAGGGTTATCGACGTTTCGATAAGTGTACAGCGAGGCGAGGATAGAATTATTAGGCACCGGATATGGGAGGGAAGGATCATTTGATACACGTTAATTCTACGATTTATTCGGCTCAATTAACGATCGATTGGTATTTCGATTAAGGGGTAAAGATTAAGGGGTAACACCTCTTATCTGCCATAGTTATTTTTTTAAGCTGGAAAATACGAAAATAATTACGAAAGTTGGAACTTGACTTTTCAAAACGGTGCCAAAAATTCAATTATCGATATTTTTCACTTTGAAAATGACTCTAGTTCGGGCGATAGCGTCAGGTCTACAAATTAAAATGTCCTTTAATTTTGGTTATATTCAGATGAGCCTGATTTCCGCATGAATACATCATGAATCATGGCAGCCGTCAACCAACTTTTTCTACACATGAGTGTCTTCCGAACGGTACAAAGTCGATTCAACTCGTTATTTTTGTTTGATAAAATTCTGAAGGACTGTAGAAATGTTAATAAACGTGGACTAAAAATTCAAAAATAGTGTGGTTTAATGGTTCATCAAAAAAAAAAATCATAAAAAAGCAACAACAAAATGCTGTCACATGGGATGACCCCTTTAACGGGCTACATCTACCTGGGTGGGTCAAAGTATTGCATTTTTCAACACTTTTATCCGATAGTATCACCTTTAAGCTATGTTCCCTGAAAATGTAATTGAAATATTCCTAAAATTCAATGAGCTACTGCTTCTAACAGACGGCCGGACAAGTGGTAGCAGCACCATACTTCAAACTTCAAACGCGTTTTTCTCGAAACACTGTTTTTAAAGTCAGTGGACACGATACCTTCAAAACCGCTCGATGGATTATTTTAAAATTTACAGCAGATACGACGAGAAACATTTAAAAGTCGTTGACGATCTTACTTTTTCAAAATCGATCTTCATTTTCTAATAGTTACGTGAAAATGACGACCTTTTTCATAGATTTTGTATGCTCGAGTTTCAATTCGGCGCCACGTTGTTAAAAAAAAACGGATTTAAAAAATCGACGATCGTCAACGGCTTGTATTTATTGTCAACTCAAATAACCCGTTTGGTTTTTAGGTTTCGGATAGACCGTTTAAGCTGGAGAGCGTCCACCACTAGACGCCACGGAAAAAAATGTCATCATCTGCCAGCGGCTATGTTTTTGGTGTATTTTCTGGTGATTTTTTAAGGCTCTCAATATATGTACCTTTGTGTTAAAAAAATGCGTTTCTTCTTCACCGCCAATTTCCTAAAAAAAAATCCGAATTTGGCAGTTCTACTTGCCTTAGAAACTTCTGGAGTTCGTAGCTACGACTGGTCGACACTATTCTCGTCTCGTTTGTTGGCGTAGACATTGGGCATTTTGAAATTTCCTTTTAAGGACGTATTCTTATGAGTCCATACTTTAAGAAAGAGCCAAACAATTCAATTTAAGCCTCAAGACTTATTAACCGGTTCATTAGTTGGTACTTATCGAGCGGGACAACAATCACGACTTGAGTATTGACGCGATTGGTTGATGAGTCAATTGATTGACACCCCTTTGAGTCTCCCATTGATAAGTATCGATTCATATATCGCCACTCGAAAACTTTATTGATTGTCGACACTTTCGATCATCGAATTTTGCCATACGAATGAGACGAACTCGAACCAAAAGTTAATCCATTCGTTCGGGTGGTGATCAATCATTTCATTGGTAAACAAAGCAAGCAAATACCAATGCAAATGTCTACAAATGTTAACGAAAACTTTCGAATCAAGGATGCCACGGTGCGTCGTGCACGTATGCATTCACGATTCCATCGCGTACGTAATATCAATGCAGGTCCATCCTCACAATAAAAACCTTGCTAACGAGGACTCTCTGGAATCTGAAGAAGAAGGTTTGGAAAATATTTGCTCGTTTGTTCATTCCATCCTATCAATGTACCTGCGACTTTCGTATT
>OZ023312.1:19332095-19360800 GCA_964007375.1 Ophion obscuratus | reverse complement strand
AACATTCCCTGCGCCGGTAATAGCCCAAGGCAGAGAGGGAGAAGACTGCAAAGACGGGGATGCAAAGAGAAGATGAGGGCGAGAAAAAGCCTGACGGCGTTTTCCTAAAAGAAAGAGACAGGACGAAAGAGAGAGAGAGAGAGAGAAAGTCTAAAACGCACACGGGAGGTTTGCCAGGGTATGTGTGGCCATCGGGCGAAACTCTCGTGCCAAACAATTTGCAATGCTGAAACGAAAAGTTGTCGAGCGTTACGAGAGGGAGAGACCAGAACGACGACGAAACGAGGAGGGCGCTTGGTCACGCTTATATATATACGATATATAGCCGCGAGTCTACGTCTCGCAATACAAAATGTCCTTTTTCCCTCGCTCCCTCTGCCCTTTTCGAGGCAAGCGCGAAGGGTTAGTTATGAGCTGAAAGAATTAAGCAGCACGCTATACCTCCCTCGTTGAAAGGGGGGTGCTTTTGGTTCAAAGTGTGCGAGGCTACGTCATATGGGGAAACAAAAAAAAAGATACCAAGCGTTCCGCAACGAAAAATACGAAGGAGAACCGCGTCACTCGGATGTACGTGCATACATCGAGATATTTATGGTACACCTCAGAACTAACGATAATATCTTAACTCGACTAATAACGTTCACAATTAAGCTCGCGTAACTTTGCTCGGCAATATTAGTCGAGATGCACTATAGTCATGTCGGCCTAACATTTATCATATCTATATACACATGTATATACGCACACGTGTAAAGTGTAATTTTTGTTCTGCAATTATTCCGAAACAAAAACTGCCACACGTTCGTTTATGAATTGTGTGATTTTTTTCGTTGTTTCGTCATACCCACAGGAGAAAAATTATTGTACATTTTCATAATTGGAAAATATGTAAAATCACTGCCGAGAGTAGACCGCGGAAAATGCAAATTTTTTTAATACTCTTTGCAAAACGAGCCGGGCACAAGAATACTAAGGAGACCGGTCGCGGAATTACGAACGAAAAAATACAGCTCGGGTCACAATTTATCATTTACGAGAGCCATTTTTTTTTTTTTTTCAATTACCGCCACGGGCGACAAATATTTATTCTTCCGGGAACGTTAATTGATCTCTTTTTTTTTGCTCGGTACCGAGGCACCATAGGCATAAGAAACGATGGCCAGGTGGTCCGGTCGACGCCCACCTCGCACGTCGCTCTCTTTATTCCTTTCCTTCTCCACGGCCCTCCTCGCCCTACTTCAACTAGCATGGGAAGAACGGGACCCATGTATATGTACAAGGGATCGGGGATGGGGTACATGAGTCATTCCGACAAATATTGACCAGCGTTTCTGACTCGACGACTCCCATCCGCATCTGACTTGGAGTCGTTGATTCTCGCGTTATGCCTGAGCATAATAATCAAGAAGACAAACATTTTTTTTTTTTTTTTCGACATTTTAATAGCCCTCGTTTCGGGGTGGCGCACCCCCCGGCGAATTAACGAGCTTGCAGGGCAACACACCTTCGAAACGTATTTTTCCAATATGTCGTTCGGCAGACGATGAGAAGGGAACTAAATGAATGGATTACACTTAACTCGTGACCTGAAAAAAAAATATAAGTTTTGGATAATTTTTTCTGTGCAGGTTCTCGATTTTTTTTTACATTAACCCTACGTTGGCACACTGGGTCATTGTGACCCGGACGAATTTGAAATAGAGTGCCGACTTTTTCAAAATTGAAAGTTTTAAATAATTTTTTGCAACCATTCACTTTCATACTTTTGGAATTTTAATCATGCGGACATATGAAGAAATGTCTAAAGTGTAACTTTGATTTTTTTAGCAAGTACCCGCCAAAGGGTTGTTTATGACAGGTGGATGAAGTACTATCTGGGTCAAATTGACCCAGTGTGTCAAAATCGTGACCAAATCAAAGTGTGTCAACGAAGGGTTAAAGCGTATGGTTTTTAATATCTTTTGTTAGTTTTGTATTGAAAAATATTTACAAATGTGGTAAATAGAATGGTTTGTGCAACCCGTTGTTTGAAAAACGTCCTTCGCCCTGACCATTTGCTTGGAAATCATCCGAAATAAAAAATCAAACGGATTTCATTTTTGCACGAAATTATTCAGTGCTAGGACGAAGGATTTGATACAATTTTGATTTTTAACAAGACGGTCGCAGTCCAAAGTGAAATTTTGATTTTTAACAAGATGGTCGCAGTCCAAAGTGAAAGTATATTTTCGGCGAAGAAAACGCTCTATATTCGTTAACGGGTTATACGCAGTCAGAAATTTCAAAAAATCGATTTTTTTATTGCATTTTCGGAATGTCCAAATATGTGAGTGTATTCCCTGAAAATTTCAAATCGATCCAGCGAACATTCTCGGAAAAAAAAAAACATATTTGTAAGGACGCTCGGAGCGCGTCTCCGAGGGTCCGAGAAACTTTAAACGCGTTTTTCTCAAAACGGTGTTTTCAAAGTCGGTGAGCACGATTTCTCAAAAACGGCTCAACCGATCGGTCGGCAATTTTAACACAATCTTGTCAGATATATTCTTCAGGTATTGATCGAAGGAACAGGATTTCCGGTAATTATTTCTATTTTTTTTTCAACGACTTAACGAAAAAAATTTGGTCGAAAATCGAAATTGTTTCTTTCCGGCGCCACCATTTAGTCAAAAATTAAAATTTCGACTATTCCTTCGATCAATACCTGGATTCATCTATCCCCTAAAAAAATCGGTTTGGTTTTTTCACTTTAGAGAATCCAAACCGGAGATACTTTGCTCACCACCGAACACTTTTTTTCGAGGACCTCCAGAAGACTTCCTACAGGAGCAATGTTGATGAATATTTTTTTAAATAAAAAATGCCAATCTAAAGCTAAAAGATGCCACTACACTGCCTAATACTTTTCGTTTTGCCCAAATGAAATCCTTTTCCAGAAAAAAATCGTGAAAAAATGACTTTTTTGGCCGTTCAACTGCGTATAACGCCTTAATAAAGAAAACTTATGCATCGAAAAAAAATTCTTCCCTTCAAGGCATTTTAGATATTTAAAAGAAGCTTGTAAAATTTAACATTAATCGTTGCACTGACTTTCGAGATATCGTGATCGCCGATTTTGAACAAGTAATTTTAATAAAAAAGCTTTTCAACTTCGCCGGTTCGCACAACCTGCCTATAAACGTCCCTCAATTTTAAACGGATCGACTTGAAATTTTCAGACAAAATTTTTGTAACGTTATATTTTGATAATCCGTCGAAAACCAAAGATCGATATCTTCAAAAATTTCAACTGCCCTTCAACCCTCAACCCAAAGATCCATATCTCCAAAAATGTCAACTAGCCTTAAAGCCCTCAAACGGGTGCTTTTTTTATCGATTTTCAAAATCGTGTTTTGGCTGACTATTAAATCCGGCTCAGATGAAGAAATCCCGAGGTGACGCGATTCCACCAAGTCTCCCATCCTAAAGTACGAATTTCTATTTTATTACCTACTAGCAACACTATGAGCATACAAAAACCGGAGAACCGGAAGTGATTCAACGTATGTACGATGTGTTCTTTTCCTACGCAAATTCCTGAGCATTTGTTCCCAAGCTTCTATTACACCCAAGAGATCGAAACGGAGATCAAATGGGTCAAAAACACGGCTTCACCTTCGATGAACGTCAGAAATGTATTCAGGTTTCGGTATCTGCAAAGTACACAAAATTCCTCATCGATTGCTAGCGGGCCACGTTATTGCTCGATATTAACTCGAGACTCGCACGAATGCATATCATGCATTCCTGAAGCTTTCGCGTTCGCTTTCTAGCCTAAGGCTGACCTCGCGACCATTTATATCCATCATCTTCGACGTTTCTACCTTTTAATGATAGCCGAAAATACACGGGACGAGATCGAAATGGTCAAGTTACAAGCTCACTGATTAATATTTCATACAATAATTCCCGCATGTACGTGCGTATATGTATGTGCACACACACACACATTTACTCACTCACTCACTCACTCACTCACTCACTCACTCACTCACTCACTCACTCACTCACTCACTCACTCACTCACTCACTCACTCACTCACTCACTCACTCACTCACTCACTCACTCACTCACTCACTCACTCACTCACTCACTCACTCACTCACTCACTCACTCACTCACTCACTCACTCACTCACTCACTCACTCACTCACTCACTCACTCACTCACTCACTCACTCACTCACTCACTCACTCACTCACTCACTCACTCACTCACTCACTCACTCACTCACTCACTCACTCACTCACTCACTCACTCACTCACTCACTCACTCACTCACTCACTCACTCACTCACTCACTCACTCACTCACTCACTCACTCACTCACTCACTCACTCACTCACTCACTCACTCACTCACTCACTCACTCACTCACTCACTCACTCACTCACTCACTCACTCACTCACTCACTCACTCACTCACTCACTCACTCACTCACTCACTCACTCACTCACTCACTCACTCACTCACTCACTCACTCACTCACTCACTCACTCACTCACACAGGGTGGTCCGAAAGGTGACGTCCAAAAATGAATCTAGATACCTTGTATCAATACCTATCCGAATCACCCCCATGTGTTTTCTACGATCTGCTTTTACGTTTTGAAAAAAAAATGTTGTCTTGTGCGCGTTCTTTCCTTGCAGTTTTTTTACCTGTGCCATTATAAAGTACACTGTTAAACAACAAATAAGTTGCTAATTAAACACTGAAGTAAATGCCTTAAATATCGATCAAAAGTTAAACAAAATAGGTTTGAAAGTATCAGTGACTAAAGTTCAAATGATACAAAAAAATACTTATACTTCTAAAACTTCTCAGAGGGAAGTACATACACAAAAGAGAAAAAAAATTCAAACCTATGCTACAGAAAAAGTCGAAAAAAAAGTTTTTCTCGAAAAAAAAACGTACATGGTGGTGATTCGGGTGAGCATCGATACGAGGCATCTACGTGCTTCTTTTGAACGTCACTTTTCGTGCCACCCAGCATTTATACATGAACGTACACGTATTATTCATGCACACACATCCGGAAAGCCCGTTTTAAACCACGACCTCGGAGAACCAGGCGCGCTTTCGTCGTCGAAGCATTCTCGTGTCTGGACCGCACACGAGTATATTGTCGACTCTGCGCTTTCGTCGTCCCAGCTGGATAGAGGACGGTTACGTGCTCAGGTAACACCGTGACCCAGGTGTGTTACGGAAGCAGCGCGCATGTCGTCCTTCAACGACCCAGTCGATGAATTATGTGGTAGAGACTCGCGCGACTGCCTTCGTCGACAACGACACGGTGACCGCTGTCGCGCTTGAAAAGTTTTCTTTTTTTTCCCCACCTATCCCCCTTCCCCAGCGGCGTTTATTTCGGCAAAGGGCCCCAGTGATGAAGGAACGGAACGGATCGCGAAGGTAGTGCGATTGGTTTCGTGCGAAAATCGGGGCAACATTTTAGAGAAGAAAAGGAAAAACAGCGAAATATTGTGGTCAAGTTGTTTGGGTTCAATGATGTTTCGATGGTTGGGGAGGCTCAAAAGTTTCAACGATCTTTTCATGATTTTCCCCTGAGAACTTTGTTCAATTGTCTTTATTATGATTGTTCTATGGGCGTACATTTGTAGATGGGTTCTATGGGTGTACATTTGTAGATGTATTAGGATGGCACAACTTTGGGCTCTATTTTTTGTCCTTTTTCTCACCATCCAATTATCTTCTTTAGAGAAAAAAAAAGTTTGCCGAATCTGCGAGCGGTAAAAAATATTTAGAGCTCGCTCAAGCCTTCCGAAAATTCAATTTTTTATTAAAAAATCATTTTTTTCGGCCACTTCTCACGCATCAATTGTACATATTATAATTTTATAATTGACCTCCCGAAAACTCTAGCTGCCCAATGAATATTTAGTGGTTGTTCAAGGTTTCCGAAATTTACAATTTCCGCCAAAAAATAAATTTCGCATGCACTATAATTTCTTGTTAACACACACCAATTAGAGGATATGTGTTATTATGCATTATTATGTATTCTATTATATTATTATATAATTAATAATAATAATAAAGCTATTATATAGTATTTTATGGATTCATTTTTTTTATTCCCCGCAATGTTCAACTATTCATTGTAGAATTTAAATATATTCAAGCAGTTAAAAACTTGAATGAAGTATGCTTCCCAATGAAGCATGTTTCGGAAAAATCTAACAGCTCAAACAATGCTTTTATAAAATGTGCCTCGTGCGAAAAGCATATATGTTTCGAATGTTTCTACGATGAATATAACCCTAAAAATTGTAAAATTATTTCTGATAATGAATAAAAAGCAGCGTACATAATTAATTGAAAGAATTCTCGGAACTTTTATGTTCATCAAAAACTTCACCTTATTATATAAACTAACTACTTGGATGAACTGCCATATCTATATCATGCAGGCTTTACTCTCCACCCTTACGTTAAGAGGGGAGATTCAGGAAAGGAAACAATTTGCTCATTTTTATGATTTTTCTTTACGAAGAGATTTCCTCAACTTTTTTCAGCCTTAGGGTATGTTTTATTTCTACTTTTGGCTGTTGCATGGTATTTTTAAAATTAATCTTTCACCATGGCGGAGGTACGGCACAGTCTTCTAAACTACATTTTCAAAACTGGCGTCTATAGCTAAAAAACTAATCGACCGATTCTGAGAAAATTTAGTATAACTCTTTCTAACTTTATCACTTAAAACGGAACCCTAAATGTTTTTGAAAATGAAAAAAAGCGCTTTTTATTGAAAAATAGAGCCCATTTTTCCAAAAATTCAACCTTTTTGTTTCGAACCATACCATTTCATCGATTTTCAACAATTCTCACTTTTTCCTGGTTCATATTCTGCGTACGAGTGTTTATGAAAAAAGGTTCTTCGTTGGTTTTTTTCAGATTAATTCGACCAACGCTACGTGTCAAGGCGTCTGACAACATCCGCCGCAACCCGTTTAGAAGACCGTATAGCTCCGGTATTTTTAAAGATTAAGGGATAGGCGACTCTAGAGCCCGAAAAAATAGGCTTTTTATGTGTTTTTTTTTTTTTTTTTTTTTTCAGAAAAAAACTACAATATATAAATCGAGATTACAAAAAAAGGGTGTTTATAATACATATCAGTGACTGTATAGATTTTTTCAAATGATTATTTTAAAAATGGCGGCTGTGCAGCATTTATCTGAAAACTGCATTTGTTAAGTTGGCCGGAAACATAACTCAGACAATTTTCAACCGATTCACTTGAAATGTTGAATATATCTTGAAAAATACATTGTCTATGGAAGTACGCATGATTTTTTTCTTCATTTTATTATTTTCTATTTATTTATTCATTTAGATTTTTTAGTTCATTTGTTATTAACAATTATCTGACGAAATGTTTCACTTTCCAAAAATTTGCCTAACAAAATCGTCATATATTTTTAGTAATTGTAATGATAAAAAAAGTAATTGTTAATAAAAAATGAACTATCAAATATGAAAAAAAATCCTACGGTCTTCCATAGACAATGTATTTTTCGACATAGATTCAACGCTTCAAGTGAATCGGTTGAAAATTGTCTGAGTTATGTTTCCGGCCAACTTAATAAATGCAGTTTTGAGATAAACGCTGCACAGCTGTCATTTTGAAATTAATCGCTTCAAAAAAAATTATTGTACACAGTTACTGATATGTATGATAAACACCCTTTTTTGTGTTCTCGATTTATTTTGTAGTTTTTCTGAAAAAAGAAAAACGCCAAAAGCCTACTTTTTCGGCCTCTACAGTGGCTGAAGGCCTCAAGAACAAATACAAAATACCCTGTAACAGCCAAAAATAGTAATAAAACATACCCTAAGTCTCAAAAATGGCGATGAAATCGTACCTTTAAAAATATCATGTAAAGCAGATATTTTTCCTCGCCTAAGTATCCCCCTCCCCCCCGCCAATAATTATTCCGTGCATGATAGATAGTCAAACACGCCAGCCAAATCGCATGTTCAGATATACTTTTCGCTTATAGTTCACTTATATTATGATTGCGCTTTCGATCAACTATAGGGAATTTTACTATGCCCTCCTTCACCATGGACTTTTTTCTCAATGAGCGATAGATCAATCCATCGACGTGAAGGAGGATAGAAATTATAGTGACAAAAGAGGCTTGGGGAACTCCAGTTTCCCCTGTCTATATTTCTCCTTGTTCTCTCTCTCTCTCTCTCTCTCTCTCTCTCTCTCTCTCTCTCTCTCTCTCTCTCTCTCTTTCGATTCCTTTTTTGGGCCGCTATTTCGGCCGTAACTCAAGAAGCCCCCAATCGTAGCGATACATTTGACATTTTAGATTATGCGGCTCTGATATCGCGAGACAAAATACGCAAAGAGTGGAAAGAGGCGAGGCGTCATTTTTCCCTTATGTGTATGTGTGTCTACATACGGCGTAACTTCTACTTCCGGTTAGGGTATTAAATGCAGGGACACGCGTGCCGCGGTTGCGGCTCCCTCGACCGTGAAGAGTGTTCACGACGATGGTAGAGAGAGAGAGAGAGAGAGAGAGAGAGAGAGAGAGAGAGAGAGAGAGAGAGAGAGAGAGAGAGAGAGAGAACGAGTGAAAGGGTCGGAGAGTGAGAGAGCGTGGCACGCGCCTGCCACGGCAACCTGGTACGCCTGCGATCGTATTTTATATATATACGGCACGAGTGGCTGAGAAAAGGGCACGGGAGCGAGCAATCCCGAATGAATAATGATCACAATAATAACCTGATGCAGTCAAGAGAAAATCGGACGCGACGGACGAAGGACCCTAAAACAGAAAATGGAGTTTTTAGCGCCTCGTTACTGAAATAAGTTGCGTTTGTAAAAAAAAACCGTAAATCACCCTCAAAATGCAATAGTGTTGAAGTTTGCATCATCGAAATCCAACGAAGGTTTCTTTTTGTATTCGTATTTCGTGATTTTTAATATTGTTAAAAATCGTTTTTTGCACATTGTTATTTGCAATCTCTAAATGAGTATCTTAAAAAACGGTTGGGTGACTGCTGTCGACAAAATCTGCCGAAAAAAAACTTCAACGATTTAGAAAAGTTTCATTTCATTCCAATCATGCAAATTTCAGTCTCATAAAATTCGCCAATTCGTTTACTGCGATGCAATTTTCTATTTACCGAAGTATCCTTTCCGGAAGAGCTGCAGTTGCCGAAGCAAAACGCTTGCATCAAATTTACCGCAATTAAAAATTACTTCGATTGCCATTCGATCACCCGAATTGGAGGATAAAAAGGAACAATAGAAATCAATAATAATATATGATCAAATAATTAATTTAAAAAAAAACGTGAATAAATCCACAAATGTCACGTGAGGTATGTACTTTTCGATTAATTTACCGATCGAAGCGAGCCCCAGTGTTATATATCTCGTTACTCATCCGGTCTGTTATTCGCTATGAAATATTGCCGTTCGTGACGTGAGCTTGTGTGTGCACGAGAAAGCAATTCCGACGAAGGTGAATGTGGACATATACATGGCTACTGGTTATTGATCACGATCCCGTAAAAGAGTTATAGAACATGTTTTCCGCCATCGAATAACCCAGTAATGCCTTATGCAAAAGCCAACCATTTTCGAGATATTATTACTTTTACTAGTTTTTTTTTAAGTAGGGGTAGGCAATTATAAAAATTGATTAAAAAAAATTGTTATATGGAATGAAACTTTTTTTTTATTAGTTGTAGTTTAAAGACACAGTAACAAAGAATTATCAACAATAAAATAAGAATAATCTGTAAACATTTTTTTATCTAGCGTCCAAAACCCTGCAAGGAAATAATTTTCGTAGTTTTCGAAAACAAAGATGCAGGTTTTAAATTAAAAGTCACCGAGTTACTGAGCTTGCGGATCATTAAAAAAAAAACATGAACACAATCACTAGAAATCCAAAGAGGTACAAAAATTATTAGACTGGCAGAGTTTTGGACCCCTATTTTATAAATATTTGCAGATTATTATTATTTTATTATTTATTTAATTTATTGATTAATTTTAATAATTAAGTTAATTATTATTTTATTGATAATTCTTCCTTGCTATGGCCTCAAACTATGAATAATACCAAAGTTTGATTCCATACAACAGTTTTTTTTCATCAACTTTTAAAGTTGTCTACCGCTCCCTTAAAAAAACGATGATAATAATATCTCGAAAGTGGCTTATTTTTGCATACAGCATTATTGGGTTATTTGATAGCGGAAAGCATGTCCTACAACCCATTCACGGGATCGTGACGAATAACCACTAGCCCTGTATATATATATATTATGTTGCAAAGAAGTGAAAAATTGATAATACCAGACAGCGAGAGAGCGAATGAGAGCGAGAGCGAAGAGAGAATAGCAAGACAGCAAATGATCTTCAAATTTGCGTAGTTAGAATGCAATGAAATATAATTCTTTTCAATTGATAATCATGGTCCACGACCGATTTAAGCTTTGAAAATTACTGGAATACTTTAAGGTATTCTCATTAAGGAGTTTCGGGACAATTGAACAAAATATTACCATTTGATTTAAATGTATACAGTGAATTCTCTGTGATTTACCGGATGTACGCTCCAAATTTCAAATCAATCGTCTACACCGTCTCTATAAAATTGACAATTGAGAAAACACTTTTCAACATAAGGAGATACCTACGCTTATCGCTGAATGGCAGTTTCACAAATGAAAGAGTGTTAAAAAGTGTTTAAAATGTTATGCAACATTGTCAAATCACTCAATACATTATGGCAATTTTCTCATACGTGTGAAAATATACTCCTTCTCCTATCTGATCATATACATCTCTGTATGTTAAAAAGTTGTTTTTCAATTGTAAATTTTATAGAAACGGTGTAGACGATCGATTAATCATTTGGAGAGTGCATTCAGCATATAAAAAAGAATTTACTGTATAAATTTGAAGGAAATAACATTTCGTCATTTGCCCTGAAACACCTTAAAGATTTACGACCACAATTTGCAATGTGTTTTTGATAACGATGAAAATGAAAAAAAAAAGAAGAAAAATCGTTGCATTCCAAGGGTGCAAATTTCAACGTCATGGTAGCGAAAGTGACAAGATGTAGCAAAAATAGAAAGTGAGAGAGAGAGAGAGAGAGAGAGAGAGAGAGAGAGAGAGAGAGAGAGAGAGAGAGAGAGAGAGAGAGAGAGAGCGAGAGAAAACAGTGAAACTGATTCCAGCAGCAAAACTGTTCATACACGAAGCCCTTCAAGCGTGGAGGTACGACCAGCGAAGGGTGAGCCCCACATATATGGCACCCACGAAACACGAGAAGGACCTTGCATAGGTCCCATCCAGTTCTCCCCCGAAGATTACACATTACAAAGATAATACTATATACGGCATGAGTAGAGAGGTGCGGGTCGGTGCTGTTCACGACCGGGCCGGGGGGGGGGGGGGGGGGGTGAAAGGCGGACGGGAATGAGAAGATGATAGTGCAAAGGATGAGAAACGTCAGTGGGTTATTCGCCTCTCTTTCAGTACACAGTGTACATGTATACACAACGGATGTAAGGGAAGCAAGGGATTAGTCGTCGGGGGGGGGGGACAGGCAGCAAGAGAGAGAGAGAGAAATAGAATGCTCGAAAACCAGGGGGGGGGGGGGGGCACGAGCCCGTAACCCCCTCAGGCGGCACCGACACGTAATTCGTCGACCACGCCTCGACGCCCGCAAACTGGGTACGGGAGCGGCGACCAAACGAAGCATTTATATATATATATATATATATATATATATATATATATATATATATATATATTAAGCAAGTGTATTGTATGTACAAACGTGCCGCCTGCACGGCTAATAGAGGACAGTGCTGCACCCGTGGAACACACAATAAGCACCAAAATGTGTTTAAATGTATTACAGGACGTGTAACACACAATTGGCGAACGCATCGCGCAAAACAGAAGCCAAACACCATTGCCGTTGCATACTCACACACACCCACGTATACATTCATATTTATATGTATATGAGAAATGGTGGTTTTAAATAAATTTGACTTCGAGGGCCGTAATCATTTTCCCCATAGCTACACATATATAAATTTTTTTTCTTCACATTTTCTTCTTTAAAAACAAAAGAATTTTTTATTCTTCTTTCTATTATTGACCCTTTTTATCGCTAAACATACGCAACAATTAATGAGAAGAGTTTAAACTTCGACAAATCAATGAAAACAAGGAAACATTATCGGTTAATTGATTTTTAACGAAAAACGTAAATTGTGACGTTGCAGAACACAGTGAAAGAAAAATTGCAGGAGTTTGGTGGTTTGTGGGGTTATCAAGGATACTCTGAAGTTAAAAAGAAACCGAAATGATCCTTAGTCTATTCGTTATTTGCAGAGTTATGGCAAGTTAAGCGAAAACCTTTAAATACGTAATTTGGTACATTTTTTTCAATGATCATTCTTGCAACGAACTTTTATTTTTATTGGACATCAATAAACAAGCCTCATAGAGGATACTTTGAAGATTCCAAAACCCTCCTTAAATCTTACGTACGATTATTAGTTACCGAGTAATTGATTATCAAAGTCAAAAATGACTTTTTTGCTTTGAACGACGATAACTCACCGAAAAATCATCGTACAGAGCTTGTGGACCGCTTAAATTAAAGAGGAAGAATCAAACTAAACGAAAATTAAGGTGAAACGACTGTGAAAAATTGATTAACGTCCGTGGACCTTTTGAAAGTCAGACAAACATTCTGAAATTTTTTCTTTAGTTGGTTTTCTTATGGTTACTAAAAAACCGCGCATGATAAGAATGTTGTACCATAAGATCTAAAAACTAGAATGTTGTAACTGCAATTCGTTTTTTTTTTTAAATTTTTGCTCTACGATCATCTTTCGCGGAGATACAGCTTCTTGAAATTGACCCAAAAATGTTGGATCTTTTTCTTCATCTTTTAATTGTTGCGCTTAGTGTATATGGGGCATTCCATACCAATTCGACCTGGGTTTGACCCTCGACCCCTCAAATCTGGTTCCCGATTTTTCCTATCATTACTCTCACTCTATCAAGGAATTACAATTTCTTTCAGATTTTGCAAAATAAATGTGAGCGCGTCATGAATTTTTAAATTTTTTTTTTGAACACGTCGATGGCCGTAATCGAAAAATCTGAAAAGTATCCCAAAAATACAGTGTCAGATATAAAAAATGTTGGTGTAAAATTCATAATGTCTGGGCTTTTGTTTCAATCCCTAATTAGGGTTTTTGTCAACCATGATAAAAAAAATTGAAAATTACAAAATACACTTTAGAAAAATCGGAGAAATTTTTTAAAAAATCTGATATTATGCATACAAAATTTCGAGCAACAGTCTACAGTAAATTGACCTCTGCTCCTTATTTTTTTCATTTTTTTGCTCAAAAAGCTAAAAAACGGGTTGAAGCAAAAGCCCAGACATTATGAATTTTACACCAACATTTTTTATATCTGACACTGTATTTTTGGGGATTTTTTCAGATTTTTCGATTACGGCCATCGGTGTTCGGAAAAAAATTCAAAAATTCATGACGCGCTCGAATTTATTTTAACAAATCTGAAAAAAATTGTAATTGCTTGATAGAGGAAGGATAGGAAAAATCGGGAACCAGATTTGAGGGGTCGAGGGTCAAACCCAGATCGAATTGGTATGGAATGCCCCATATATATTATGGTCGCACAAATTTAAGCTCTATTTTTTTCTTTTTTCTCACAATCCAATTATCTTCTTTGAAGAAAAAAAAATTCTCGAGGAAGCTGCGAGTGGTTAAAAATATTTAGAGATCCCTCAAACCTCCTAGAGATTCAAATTTTCATTAAAAAATCGATTTTTTTCGTCCACTTCTCACCTATGAATTTTACGCTTTATCATTTGAAAACGAACCTCGCGAAAGCTCTAGTCGGCTAATAAATATTTAGTGGTCGCTCAAGAGCTTCGAAAATTCCAATTTTCGCCAATTTTTTTTAACTGTTCTCACTCATAAATGTTACGCTTTGTAAAATTTTCTTTTTCTTTTAAATCAGACTTTTTTAATGTACCTCACACTTCTGACTCAAGAATTATAATGTTTGTTCTCATAAAATAATTCTTTATAGCTCTTGTTCGTAAGCAAAATCATAGCTCGTTTTATCGGGTTACAAGTGTGAGGTAATTTTGAAAAATCTATTTCTAAAGAAAAAAGGGTTAATTGCTTCGAAAATTTCACAGAGCGTCAAATTTATAAATGAGATGAGTAAAAAAAATGGCGAAAATTGGAAATTTCAAGACTCTTGAGCAACCACTGAATATTAATTGGCAGGCCAGAACATTCGCGAGGTTCATTTAAAAATTACAAAGCGTAAAATTTTAATTCTACGCTTAAAATTTAATGAAAATTTGATTTTTTTTTAAGCTTGTGCCATCGCTAAATATTTTTTGACGGCTGGCATCTTTCGCGACAATTTTTTTCTTCAAAGAAAATAATCGGTTGGTGAGAAAAAGAAAAAAAAATGGATCACAAATTTGCCCTACCCTAATATAGATTTTATATATATATATATATATATATATATATATATATATATATATAGAATCCAATTATATGCGTGGTTTCATGCACTCGTATCGGCACATTCGTATTTACTCGTATCGATAAGCGATCGTGTCGAAGCAAACGTGCGAGTGTTATACTCATCGAAGAATTCGTACGGCCACCCGAGGCCTGCGGCTTGATTACACGAGCGTGCCTAAACGACCATTTGCGATTACGCGTCCGTCCCTTCGACGCATACCGCGAATGCGTGCACATCGCGATGCCCGTGTACGCGTTTATCGGTCGATGCGAACATTCGCCCGACCACATACGGGGCTGTACTACTTGGTCGATCTCGTTTCGAATCTTTTCTCGCGTTGTGCTCGTTATGCGAATAGAAATTCGTTGATTTATTTATTTCGTTCGTCTGGTAACTGCGCTATGTTGTGGCGAGAACAGAAACGAATATACGCGTAGGAGTAGACAATAATAGTGCGGCTTGTTCCGAAATAAATTCGAATGCCACGGAATTCGAGGGTGGTTGGGAATATTCATTTAAGCGGACAGTAGCGGCTTTTTGGTATATGCATTCAGAGATTGTTTCGTGCGCGTAACGATCTTGTATAATGTGTGCTTTGTTTGGTCTAATTGCAGCAATGTGTAATTGACGTACGTGGGGGATTATTAATAATAAATTATCGGGATTCGATTGTAAGGGAGGTCAATATCCGTTCGGTCTTCTTGTATTGTAATTGGACTATATTCGAATAAAAATAGGGCAACAATACCGTAATTTCGTTATTATTGTATTGAAATATTTCAATTTTTGATCCAATATTTTTTATTGAATATTTTATCAGTTCATTCGGTGGGAGAATCTTTCTCCGAAAAGAACGAGCAATCTACGGGTCGCGGCAATTTGACGAATGGAAATGAACATTTCCCAAAATGAATTATAATTATCGTCTGGATATTCTCGCAACACTTGCAACGAGGATATCGCAAAGAAGATATTTAATTACCCTCGATACATCCCCCCCTCCCCACCTCACTCCTATAGTTCATATTTATCTCACATATTATTTGTTGAATTTTCTTAAAATACAGTAATTCTGTCGGATCAGACTCCCCCACCACTTGACAGTAATATTAACGTGATTTTTCAGTGATAAGAATCGTTAAGAAAATATTTCCAACAATTTTGGACTTTAGCCCCGATTTGACCTGTTTATCTAAAATATTCGATTCACTCACACACAAATACATCTCCGTGGTGTACGTGAAATTTCAGTGGATCAAATTTCCGGTTCTATTTTCGCTTACGAGTTTACGCTCGTGTGAGCAATACACGTTTCCCGGCGCGTGCAAGGGTGGCCAGTCATCTTCCATCAAAATTATTCGGGGCATGGAAAAACACGATTCCATATTGTGAATGAAATTTAATATACGCGTGCTCATGTGTTCCTCGGTAAATAAATTGTACGTACATCTACGCGTGTTTTTTTGCGCATGACAAATAACGGTGTAAGTAGTACTGTCGATCACTAGTTCGGAATTTAAAAAAAAAACCGTGAAAAAAAGTTTACCGGAATTCAGTGAAAAGTAGTCTAAACCGAAATTTATTCAGACGCGACGGTATTATTTTTTACAATTTTTTATCGATACAATAGACACATGAATTATTATTTATTTACACAGCAGCGATTATTTTTAACGAAAATTATTTCCGTCAGTATGCGCGGTAATGAAAAATAAAGAGGATATACTTAAAACTCAACGACGTACGCCGTGTTAGCGCGGGAGCTTCGTCTGACCACACACGGACTTGACTACTTCGGGAATACAAATGCTTCCTCCCCTCCCGCTGGAAGCATTTGTATTTAAAATTGTACGTACATCCACGCGGGTTTTTTTCGCATGATAAATAACGATGTAAGAAGTACAGTCGAAGTAGATCGGGATGAAAAAAAGACGGTGGGAAAAAAGTGTACCGGAATTCAGTGAAAAGTAGCCGGAACCAACATTTATTTGAACATGATGATACTATTTTTTATTAATTTTCTTCGATACAGTAGACGTCTGGATTAATATTAATTTATTCAGCAGCGATTATTGCAAACCAAAATGATGTTAGTCAGCGTGAGCGTTAAGGGGTTAGGCAATTTTTTCACTTTCCAAAAATTTGCCAAAAAATCGTCAGATAATGGTTAATAAGAAATGAACTATGCAGTATAAAAAGAAATCCTACGTACTTCCATAGACAATGTATTTTTCAAGATATATTCAAGATTTCAAGTGAATCGGTTAAAAATTGTCTGACTTATGTTTCCGGCCAACTTACAATATGCAGTTTTGAGATAAACGCTGCACAGCCCCCATTTTAAAATTAATCGCTTCAAAAAAATTATTGTATACAGTCACTGATATGTATGATAAACACCCTTTTTTGTAATCCCGATTTATTTTGTAGTTTTTCTGAAAAAAATCCCCAAAAAGCCTATTTTTTCAGCCTCTATAGTGGCCTCAGGCCTTGATGAAAAATAAAGCAGGTAAATTTAACACTCACAAGGAACATCACTTTAGTGTCCGCCTCCGATGTTGTTGAAACTCATACATGTGATGGAGAATTGACAACTATTAGACACGTATTTGTTTTATGCGCAGAAAAACGTTTTTAAGAGGGGAAACGATCCCTCAAAGAAGGGCGTGTCCCCCTTAATTTCAATTTTCTGAATTATTCAATAGTGGATTATTCATCGCTTTACATTAGAAGAATTTTGGTTTTTGTTTCATTCAGACCAGTGGACTGCTTGTGGGCGAAACAGCAAAACCACCCCTCGATACGCCTGTCTTCGAGGGGCGGTTTCCCCCATTGAAAACGTTTTTTCGCAGATAAAAAAATACCTGTCTAATAATTTCCAATGCTTTATCATATATATGAGTTTCAACAAAATGGACGGCGGACGCTAAAATGATGTTTCTTGTCAATGGCGTACCCCGTGTCAGCGCGGAAGTGCCGTCTGACCATACACGGACTCGACTACTTCAGTTATATCAATGCTTCTACCACTCGCGTTTTCGCACTACGACTTCGCGAAAATACGTACATCGTGTTCGCAGCGCCGGGATTCACAGGCTTATTTCTACACTTTTCAAATTCGAGTTTACCGCTATTTTGAACAACAGAAACTCTTTCCGAGAAATATATCGTGTCGTCTATACGCACAACGATCGTTGCTCCGATCAGCAATGGTCTGGAGACACTTTCACCATTCGCTCTCCGACGTTTCATCAATTCAGAATTCGTACAACGAGACGCGCTTTTTTCAATCGCGCACCAAAAAAGGTCAAAGAAGATCAATGAAAAAAAAAAACAGAAAAAAAATGTATTTCCACGTAACACTCCTAACAAGGCGATCCAGTGGACCAAAATCCAAATAAGTTCATCAAACATAGTCAAAGGTCGTGTGGTCGAGCATTCATTGATTTTCCAAAAGTTTTCCGAATTAATAAAACCCCGAAGAAAAAAAACTCCAAAAAACAGCCCTTATCCTGCGCGATTCAAATTGCGGAATTGCCTCGGACAATGGCAACGAGAGGGACCGTGGAATGTTTCCTCCAAGACGCATTCGGATGTGCATCCCTACGGGAGGCGAATAGTAAGCTGCGGGCGGAGGCGGGTGGGGGAGGGACTCAGGTTCAAAAAGTTGTAAGATAATAACGTTCTCCATTTAAATGTAAAGGACATTGCACGCCACTTCACCTAGCCCGTGATCCCGACCATTTTTGGTTTTCTTGATTTTTAAAAAATACTATCCCCATGGAAGGAATGTCCGCAGCAATTTTTAGATTTTTATCTCTTCTCTTTTAAGAGTTATAAATTTCCAAAAAATGTCGATTTCGTAAGTTTTACGTTTAAACGCTGATAACTCCTGAACTAATTGAGATATCGACAAATGTCACTATACAACTTTTTTTCATTTTGAAGAATACTTTCGTTAAAAAATATGAAAAAATTATCAATTATTAACATCAACGTTTTTTTGCTTCTAAAGTAAAAATTATTTTTTTTAAGATGAGGGCCTATTTATTTTTTTCAAAAAATTCTCTAAGATAGAGTGACCCATTCTATGATTTTTAAGACTAGTCTCATTGCGGGCCCATTTTTCCTTCTATTTTTTGCGAGTTAATCACATTTCTTTGAGAAGATTTTTATCATTTTAATCTCCAATAATGCTATTGATGATTTTGTGATTTCCAATTCGACTTCGTCAGCCCTGAAACGGTTTATTTTTTATTTGTGCTGAATTAAACGAGAAAAAGGATTTTTTATTAATAATAATTTTTTTCGTTAAATTCCGCACAATTAAAAAGTAAACTGTTTCCGGTCTGTCGGAGCCGAATTGAAAATCACAAAATCATTAATATCATTATTGGAGATTAAAATGATAAAAATCTTCTTAAAAAATTATAAGTAATTCGAAAAAAATAGAAGGAAAAATGGGCCCACGATGAGACTAGTCTTAAAAGTCATAGAATGAGTCGCTCCATTTTAGAGAATTTTTTTAAGAAAATTAAAAAAGTCGATCATTTAAAAGAAAAAGATTTCCACTTTAGAAGAAGAAAAAAACGTTGATATTGATAGTTGATAATTTTTTCATATTTTTGAACGAAAATGTGCTTTAAAAGGAAACAAATGATGTAGCGACATTTGTCGATATCTCAATTAGTTCAGGAGCTATCAGCATTTAAACGCTTCCAAGACTTCCGAAATCGACATTTTCATGGAAAATTATAACTCCTAAAAGATAAGAGATAAAAATCTCAACATTAGTGTGGATATTCTTTTCGAGGGGTATAATTTTTTTTTTTTAATCAGGAAAACCAACAATGCTCGGAGTCACCGGCAAGGTGAAATGGCGTGGAATGTCCCGTATATAAGTCTACAGTGACGAATCGACATTGTGGAATGATTTTTACTGACCTTGTCCGCGTACGGTGACGAGGATCGAGATGACGAGCACGATGATCGGATGATACCTCATTTTTCGCTTGCTTTATGCTCGGCCTGTCAACTGCCTCGGATACTCGCGTCTTCCTCCGCCTCCTCCTCGTCGTCGTTCACTCATTCACCCACGTCCACCCTCGACTCAGCTCCACTTTACCTTCACCGCACCTGGGCTCACCGCCTTCTCTCGTCTCTCTTTCTCTCTCACCGGGTGCCACTTTCTTACTGTCGCCAGCTCGCGTTCTCGCACTTTATCACCGTTCAACGCGACACCCACGCGCACTGTCTTGTCTCTTCTTTCTTTTTTACACTTTGCCTCTTTTTGTCGTTCGATTATCTTGCTCTCTCTCTCTCTCTCTCTATCTCGCCCTCGCTCCCTCTCTCTCTCTCTCTCTCTCTCTCTCTCTCTCTCTCTCTCTCTCTATCGCCTTTCTCTGCTCAACGTACCTGATTCGCGCTTTCTTTTTTATTATCGTCTCCCCACAGATTTATTCGGCGCATCACTCGAAGATATCTCATGCAAAGTCGATTCGGGCCTCGATGTCACACGACCGCGGTCACCCGATAACGGTGAACGAATATCAAACTGTAACGGAAGAAAAGCATGCGAGTATTTCGCTTTAATATCGTGTACTGTCGAAACGATTGTGTCGATCTTTTTGCACAACTACGGATATAGATATCGGGTGAGTCACTAGAAATTGGATCAACGTAAACTTCTATGGATTATTTCATTTTGTGAATTTGCTATCAATAATGTTCCGAAGAACAAAATTCACCCTTTGTCGACTCAGTTTTTCAAATTGGAAACGGCAAACGAATTTGAAAGTTAATTTGATTAAAAAAATGGGAACCGATATTTTCAAAATTCTTTTGCTTGTTCTTTATATATATATATATATATATATATATATATATATATATATATATATATATATATATATATATATATATATATATATATATATATATTCAAAGAAGAAGAAACTACTACCAATAAGTAATGATTATTACCAATTACTTTAATTATTTCTACAATAATTAAAGTAATTGATAACCAAGTAGTAAAAAATACCCTCGAAAAAATTATCGGTTTTTTCACCATCTAAAAAGTTCCAATTAACCTCGAAGTATTGTGGTTTTTATTTAAAACAATGGTTTGATTCAGGGGATTACTTTTTCAATTCAAACGTAAACAAAAAGTGAAATAACTTTTTATGAAAAAGCCAAGCAAGTTTACTAGAAACGTATACAAAATTGGCAAACCGTAGAAATACTATTTTTCTCGATATTTTATTTTTTTAAACCATATCACTATTCTGATAAAATGTTCGAGTCACGATTATATAAAAGTACAACGTATGTAGCACACAAGTACTGTACGTATGTATCACTAGAAATGAGGTGCAACGACTCGGAGAAAAAAAGCTCGGGAAGATACACGATTGTTATGCAGAATCGTTGCTATCACTTGCATAAGTAACCTTTAATAAATTTATTCGCATAGTTTATTTTAAATTGTAACATCGCACCGTATTAAAGTAATTGATAATAGTGAGTCATTTCGTGTTCTTTGAAAAAAAACAATTTTATTTTATATTATCAATTACTTTAATTATTAGTACCAAAAGGTAATAACTATTACCAATTACCTTAACTGCTACCACTGATCACTTATCATGACCTTGGGATGACCTTGACATGCCAAGGACGTATAAAAATAATATGGGAATCATCTCCAGTAAACTTTCTATACAACTTTTCGATGATCCAATTTCTATGAATATTTTAATTTAGTAAAAACTGTAATCAATAAGATTTCGAGGGTCAAGCTTTTCGTCGGCTTAGTTTCTTTTTTATTCCAAACGTCCAAGAATTTGAAGGTCAACTCCATTCTTTCAAAACGGGAATCTGTATTTTCAATATTCTTTTTCCGCTTCTTTATTTAAAAAAAAACGAACACTCATCATGACCGTGGCATAACCTTGAACAACAAAAATAAAACGGGATTCGGTTCGAGACGGGTCATGAACTTAGTTTTTTTTTCAAACTCAAATGATAATCTTCATTATATAATTGGTTTAAAATGTGACACATTATTCCGGTCACATTAATGGATACGATTTCGAATTACGCCTTGACCTTTTGAAACGTCTCGTTGTCGAGTGTCTACTTGCCAGTGTATAACCCTGGACATATAAAATCGCTGTATTTTTGTGACATTAAAAGCTCGATAAGGAGTCATCGGGTCAAGAGTTCAGCCCACCAATCTATCGATATACTTGTGTATGCGTGTCTGCATGCACACTCCGGTGAGTAAGGGATAAAAATCGGAAAGTTTAAAGTTCGCTCATGAATAGCGAGGCCAGCGGTTTTTTTTCGCTACTTCATCTCGAATGAGTCCTTGAAAATCGACCGGTCGAGATCACGAGTCGAAGGAACACGTCGTGGACAATCGCGATTAAGGTTGTTGCTAAAAAATATTGGGGCAAATAGATATTAATGAAAATTTTACTGATCGCTATGGTACATTTTCTGAATATACTGGCAAAAGGAGAAATCGATTTTTTTGCCTTTTTCGACAGTCTATACTTTCAAGAATATCATTATCATTTATATCAATATCATTTTATCTTGCAAAAATCGATTGTTCAATCTTTAAACGCGTTTTTCTCGAAATGAGATTTTTCAAATTTGCTGGCATTGTAACTCAAAGAGCAATTATCCGATTGACTTGAAATTTGAACTGAGTACTCGTGAATATATTTACTCTACAATGACGTAGGATATTTTTGATTGGGTGAAAATTGACGATTTGGCATTGAAAAAAACGACCATTTTATAGGCAAGAAAACAGACTATTTTTTCATAACTACGCCATTTTGTTAGATTTTGATATTTTTCGAAAATCTTACGTCATCGTACAGGAAATACCTTCTAGCTTAACGACATTTTTTTCCTTTTTCGGTTTCAGCTACTCAATCGGCCGGAATCATGTCAGCAGTGGAGGAACTTTTTTTTAGCGCCTCCGAAGGCAGCGCATTAGTCGCTTGGATCTCAATATTTATCTATGAAAAAAATTATGTAATAAGGGTCAATATATAGCCAAATATATTCTTAATTTCCCGAAACATTTAATTGAGTACCTCTTTCAAAAAAAATTCCGAAAATCACCCAAATTTTCAGCGTTCACACTGGTATAGACCAAAGTCAAATGCGACTAAGGGGAACTTATTCATTTATTTGTTATTATGTATACCCTTTTTTCTAGCTTCGGTGAGCATAGTGCCGTGCTTGTGACGAGCACTGACAAATCGTATTTTCCGTCGGAAAGTTTGCGGCATCCTAATCTTTTTTTCCGAATCATTTGTTGCCTACTTTTGATCTGACATAACCTCTGAAAACGACAACCGACACGAAACACGCGTAACAGTCAACGTGACAGTCTCGAATTACGACAGAACCCTGCGACGTTGCAAAAGCTCGTCTCTATTTTAATATGATTTTTAAACATCAACATTTAATTTTCGCATAATCCTAACTCCTTCAAATTACCATATATGTAAATAACAATTATTATCGTATATAATAATTAATAAATTATTAATTAAAATAATAATTACTACCGTACATTTGAACATTTTTGCGATATTCAGTCGTACACGTCATTAATATTTTGCCACATTAAGTTGGCGCTGGTGACGTCACACAATGTATTAGCACAGGGACATCGTTTTTCGAACCACCCTTTGAAAATGATTTAGCAACAACCTTAAAGATATCGCGAACGAGATTATCGGACATATCGAGCAAAGCAAAAGGAGATAATTAAGTTCGGGCCAATTTGTCGAAGTAAGAGTAGCGTAAACGGCGAACTTTTGAGAGTCTCTGGTGTACATCCGCGGAAAGCAATCATAAAGTATCGAGCCACGGAGCTTTTAAGCCAATCCGCGAAGCGCGAAACGTCTCACGAGACTGTTCTCGTCGAGCGCCGATGTACCGTGGAGTCGCGGGCGAAAATTACATAAGCGTCAAACGTGATTTCGTCGATGAACGGCGCCAGTGAAAAGCTCATATTGACATTCGAGTAATTATCGTTTTTTTTTGTTGTAAATTTTACTAATATTGTAAAATTGTTGGGGCTGCTCGTAAATTCAGTTTTTCAGGCTGATATTGAGCTGGTCAATTTCGGTGCTGAGATCGATACATTTTTGGAAATTATGCCCGCCCGAGGCCTATTGAATTTACAGAAAGTACGAAATTTTCGTCAAATCGTCGCAGTTGGTAAAATTGTACCGAAGTGGTTATCGAAATAAAAAGCAAATTGATGTCAAGGATTTCAATTTGTGGAGGGCCGTATTTTGTGGTGGCATGAGCAGGGCACCTCCGAACTTTGACACACTGGGTCAATGTGACCCGGATAGAACTTCATCCATCTGCCCTTAAGGTAGAACGAGCGCGCACTCTTAATTTCGATAGATTTTGTTCAAATTCAAAATAAAATTGTTCATATCATTATGCACGTTTGAGTGAAATTTCAGAACAGTCGACTATTTAGATCGGGAGACAATGGGTTTTAAAAATGCAACTTTTAACATTGCAGGGTCTGAATTAAAAGTTAGACGGAATCATTTTCCGTAAAAAATATTTGTCCCCTATAATAAGAAGACATATGGCAACACCGCATCGTCCCGTGTATCCAATGACGTAAGTTTGCGCGGCATATTTAAAATAATACTGCAACACAAATTTTTATTTGGAAGCAATTTTTAATCGAATAAAGTTTTTAATTAATTATGCATTAACCAACACTTTTATTTGTTAATGAAGATAACATAAACTATATAAAATATGTATATTTATGACATATTTTATATTGAAATATTTTATATTGAATTAAGAAATCTTTTTTTTCTGATAAAAGTTTTTAACTTTAGGAACACGATAATTATTTTTGTTCTCGAAATATTTATTGGTGCCATAATGTCTTCTTATTACAAGGGACACATATTTTTTGCGGATAATTATTCTGTCTTTATTGAACGTTTTAAGCAAAACTGAATAGTAAAGGCAATCCAAAGTTTTTTCACTCTTACCCTAACTTGTTTGCTATCTAAACATAATTTTTTTCACAATTTATAAACACAATAGAATGGTACGACGACTTATGTGACCTGACTTTCGGTCAATGCAGACCCTGCAGTGTTAAAGGTTGCAATTTTAAAACCCATTGTCCCCCAAATTAAATAGTCGACTGGTCTGACATTTCCCTCAAACATGCATAATGATATGAACAATGTTTGGTAAAACATTTGAACAAAATCTATGCAGATCAAGCCTTGGGTCGATATTGAAAAAAAATCCGGGGTATACTTTAAACATTTCTTAATATGTCTGCATAATCAAAATTCGAAAAGTATAAAATTGAATTGTTGTAAAAAATTATTGAAAACTTTCAGTTTTAGGAAAGCAAGTTTTTTTCTATTTTCAAATTCGACCGGGTCAAAATGACCCAGTGTGTCAAGAAAGGGTTAATAAAAATAAGTCAAAATCAATTATTATCCCCAACGATAAACTGGAATAAAACATTTCGCTCAAATTTAATAGATCTAGACATTTTTACATTTTCTCTGAAACGTCGAATCTACGGAAATTCTTCTGCTAGTCACATTTTTCGAATTGTTATCATTAATATTTCGTTTAAACATTCGGTGGCCCCCTGTTTTTACTGGTGAGCAGTTTATATCATGCATCTAGAGTTATTTAGTGTATAAATTATTACATTTTCGTTAAAAGTTCGACAACGTCGGGTTGAAATTTTACCATCAAACTGGAATATATTTTTACTTGATTATAGACGAAAATCCGTTAAATGTTAAATATTCGGGTGCGTAAAAGGACTACCTCAACAGCCCTAGCGCCTTTGCCAAAATAATTCAAGAATTTTCATCGGGAACTTTCGGTGCTGCGAGCCCAAACAAAATCCAATGAAAACGACGAAAAAAAAACAGACTTCAATTGATCGTTCCGAAGCCATTGGGAACATTTAAATTCGAAAAAGGCAACGAATAGTGAAACGATCAGGGAAACTTCGTTCGCAAAGAACAATATCGAACGAATAATTATAGCGAACACTTCGACTCGCGATTTTTCCGTGAAATATTTTTCATCCCCGTGCTCAAAAGTGCCAGGCGTTAGAATTTTCGCACTCGAAGACCCGTGGAACTATATTTTAAGGAAAGTCAAGTTTCCCTCTTACATGGCGACGTGAGTTTTCACGAGGCTCGAAAATACCTGAAGACAGACAGAGCGAGAGAGGAAAAATTTAGTCCCTCTGCTGGTGTGCATTCGTGGGCACAACAAGTATGTATATATAGCGTCTACGACATCCACGGAATATAAGGGTCACTTCTTGGTCATGTCTTTCGGGGCTCCCGGGGTCTTTGCGAGCCACTTCAGCCGTCTCGAGAAAGAGAACATCACTGAGAGGGAGCGAGCCAGAGAAAGAGACCAAGAGACCCAGTGGGATACAGAGAGCCAAAGAAAGGGTGAGAATCAAGCAAAAAAGAGAGCCAGAAACAGAGTTTTTCGTGAATAGGTCCTTAACGACGAATTCTATGGAGCACACTTTTTCCATTTATGTATCCCCCTGCCTCTAGCTCCAATCAGTCCAGAAGTATATAAATACAAGTATGTACGGATAAACAACGATGTCGTCGAACAACGAACCTTCAAGGGAAAATAGAGGGCCTAAATAGCGAATGAAAAAAATTAACCACAATACCACGGCTCGCCTGAGGCTAATGCAAAAAAGTCCATTTTCTTTTTCGTTGTCAAAGTAAAAAGAAGGTTAATGTGTGACAAAAAATTCCTCTGCAATGCGAGCCTTATAGTTCAACCACGAAAAATCGACATTTTCAATTCAGTACTTTTTCAATTTTAAATTAGATATATATATTAGAATAGTTTTATACTTATTTTTATTTCTTATGAGAATAGTTCAATTAGAACAGTCAGAAAATGTGTTTTAAAATATTATCACGTGACAAACGTCATCGGTAGGGGCAAGAACAATTTTTTGTTGTACTAGGGGCCGGGAATGCGAGCTGCACAGCTGCTACAGCACTGTCATGCAATTAAAAAAAATCAATAACTCGATTTTCACGACGTAAATCACATTTATCGACTATTGACACATTTTTCATTCTTGTTATTAGGTTTGCAAGATAGTCCGAGTTTTATAAGCAAAAATAAAATTACAAAGCAGTCTTTAAACGAATGATTAATTTTATTCCATGTATCCACCATCGGATCCTCTTTCGAATAAAATTAATCATTCGTTTCAAGACTGCCTTTTTTATTTTTATTTCGTGACAGAACGCAAAGTCTTCCATACCAATATAATATTTGGGAAAATTGCCCAGTAAGGCTCTCCTTAACAGAGCTTTTTGAAAAATCACGTACTAATATTTTTACTATGGTCCTCGAAGAAAGAACACGATTAAATTGTGTCGCAACACCCCAGAATATACACGAGGTCTAGCACCTCGTGTATCTTTAAATCTAGGGGGCTGTAGAAGCCTTAAAATTTCATATACATATGAAGTCACCCAGCACATCCTAAAAATAACAATTCGTTCCCGACGTTGAAACTCGCATCGTTGGAACGCAAGAAAAATTACGATTTTCTATTTGCTCAAATTCATTTTGCGAGATATTAGCTACGAAAATCCCTCGATAACTGTTCAATTTGCTCATTCAGAAATTCATCATCGAAAGCGAGCTTTTTTGTTTGTTTGAAGTAACGACAAGTGGCAAATAAAAATATTTTTCGAAAATTTCATTGCATCCCAAGGATGCAAGCTTCGAGAGCATTTTCGAGCTCAGCTTTCGAGGATGCCATCATCGCGTCGTCGAAAACGTAGAAATTTCTTCTATCTCATTGCTCTTTTTTATCTCTCAATTTCTCGCGATTATGTATGCACTGTCCCCGTAGTTTTTTTTTCTGCCGTAGCCGGTGTTTCTCTCTCTCTTGCCCTTCCTAGCTCAATCTCTCGGCAAAAGAAACGCGCGAACTGCAGCCACCGCGAAAGTCCCGGGCCCGCAGGATAATAATGAGAAAGTGTCGGAGTTTCGCCTAGACGAGTCAAAGCGGGACAAGAGATTGCTGCCCTGCGCGTACGCCACAATTGTAATCCACATTCGGAGTCTCCGGGTGGTATCTGTGTGTGTATATATATATATATATATATATATATATATATATATATATATAGTCGCTCATTCGTAATACCGACCCCGCGCGCTCTGCACTTGCTAGCCAAAAGATGAGCTCGCCCGCGCCGGCGCCAAAACGAGAAACAGAGAGCGAGAGAGAGAGAGAGAGCGAGGTAGGAAGGGAGGTAGAGAGAAGAGCGTTTTATATCCATATACAGATACGTCATCTCCTTTGGACTTACGACCCCAGGATTTTGTCTTTCGAATTTCATGCTCTCTCTCTCTCTCTCTCTCTCTCTCTCTCTCTCTCTCTCTCTCTCTCTCTCTCTCTCTCTCTCTCTCTCTCTCTCTCTCTCTCTCTCTCTCTCTTTCTCTCTCGTTCTCAATGTCCTTTTTTCACTCCATCTTTATATTTTTCTTCTTTTCTTTTTCTTTCGTCCTCTTCTTTTCTTCCGCGATATCATCCGCACCACCCTCGTCACCCTCTGCGACACATTTCCGCGCGAGCTTCGCCAACGTCCCACAGTGAAAAGGTAAATCGACTTTTTCGCGCCCTCCCACCTCCTCGGCCCGCTCGCCCAGATGGGTTTTATCGTCGATGATTGATGGGCCCACATGAGGGAGAAAGAGAGAGGGAGCGAGAGAGAGAGAGAAAAAGAGAGAGAGAGAGAGAGAGAGAGAGAAAGGAAGAGGGCAAAGTTTTATGACCTCCCAAGTATGCATATTCAAACGAATACGTTAATACATAGATGTATTGACAATATCGAATTCCTTGTGCTTTCTTTGCCTTCCCCATCTACCTCTTTGTTCTTTCCTCTCTTCGTTCGTTCCTTTCTCTCTCTCTCTCTCTCTCTCTCTCTGTCTCTCTCTCTCTCTCTCTC
>OZ023312.1:19266606-19331895 GCA_964007375.1 Ophion obscuratus | reverse complement strand
TGTGACATTGGGCTCTCGTTCACAATCACTTCTTTATTTCATCCCCCCTCCTGTTCCGAACCCTTCGATCCACAAAATAGATCAAAAGGTAAAATAACACCGGGTCGAATGTATACGTGCAGCATTGTACAGTGTGCGAGAGTTGCCAGGGAGAAAAACTCCATTTGTTCGATTTTACGCTGCGAATGATTCGTAATAACGAGAAATCCTCGCGAAAGAAAAAAGCTCACGGAACACTGGAAACACTTTTTGGATGAAGGGACTGGCCGTTGTACGAGTGTTTCTCGTTGCACGCTTGTTTGACTAATCTGGACGGGTATGCGTATGCTCCAGGAGAGAAATATGGACGAGCGGAATATCAATATACGTCGGGCACTAATGACAAAAGCCTTTTACCGAGCTGCGCATGAAATAGCAATCTCCCGTCATCCCTTCGCATTCCCCGAGGCCTCCAAGGTTTCAATTTCGTTGGAAAAAAAATAGACTCAATGGAATGAAAAAACTGTCAATCGTTCGGGTGAACCCGAAAATGTCGTGTTCTTATTTTTCACGAATCCTATCGATTTATTTTTCGAAATTTAAGCTCGTCGATCACGTCCCTTGCAAGCTTGATTTCAATTCCGACGAAAGAAAAATAGACTCGATGGAATGAAAAAAACTGACAACCGTTCGCGTCAACGTGAACATTTTCTTGTTTTTTATTTTTCACGGATTCGATACACAAGTTTTTCGAAATTTAAGCTCGTCGATCACGTCCCTCGCGGGCTTGATTTCAATTCCGGCGAAAAAATAGACTTAATGGAATGAAAAAACTGACAACGGTACGCGTCAGCGCGAAATTTCCTTGTTCTTATTTTTCACGGATTCGATCCACAAGTTTTTCGAAATTTAAGCTCGTCGTTCACGTCCCTCGCGGGCTTGATTTCAATTGCGGCGAAAAAATAGACGTGATGGAATGAAAAAACTGACAACCGTTCGCGACAACGTGAAAATTTCTTGTTTTTTATTTTTCACGGATTCGATACACAAGTTTTTCGAAATTTAAGCTCGTCGTTCACGTCCCTCGCGGGCTTGATTTCAATTCCGGCGAAAAAATAGACTTGACGGAATGAAAAAACTGACAACTGCTCGCGTCAACGTGAAAATTTCTTGTTTTTTGTTTTTCACGGATTCGATCCACAAGTTTTTTCGAAATTTAAGCTCGTCGTTCACGTCCCTCGCGGGCTTAATTTCAATTCCGGCGGAAAGATAGACTTAATGGAATGAAAAAACTGACAACGGTTCGCGTCAGCGCGAAATTTTCTCGTTCTTATTTTTCACGGATTCGATCCACAAGTTTTTCGAAATTTAAGCTCGTCGTTCACGTCCCTCGCGGGCTTGATTTCAATTGCGGCGAAAAAATAAACGTGATGGAATGAAAAAACTGACAACCGTTCGCGACAACGTGAAAATTTCTTGTTTTTTATTTTTCACGGATTCGATCCACAAGTTTTTCGAAATTTAAGCTCGTCGTTCACGTCCCTCGCGGGCTTGATTTCAATTCCGGCGAAAAAATAGACTTGATGGAATGAAAAAACTGACAACTGCTCGCGTCAACGTGAACATTTTCTTGTTTTTTTATTTTTCACGGATTCGATACACAAGTTTTTCGAAATTTAAGCTCGTCGTTCACGTCCCTCGCGGGCTTGATTTCAATTGCGGCGAAAAAATAGACTTGATGGAATGAAAAAACTGACAACTGCTCGCGTCAACGTGAAAATTTCTTGTTTTTTATTTTTCACGGATTCGATCCGAGGGTTTTTCAAAATTTAAACTCGTCGTTCACGTCCCTCGCGGGTTTGATTTCAATTCCGGCGAAAAAATAGACTTAATGGAATGAAAAAACTGACAACGGTTCGCGTCACCGCGAAATTTTCTCGTTCTTATTTTTCACGGATTCGATCCACAAGTTTTTCGAAATTTAAGCTCGTCGTTCACGTCCCTCGCGGGCTTGATTTCAATTCCGGCGAAAAAATAGACTTGATGGAATGAAAAAACTGACAACTGCTCGCGTCAACGTGAAAATTTCTTGTTTTTTATTTTTCACGGATTCGATCCGAGGGTTTTTCAAAATTTAAACTCGTCGTTCACGTCCCTCGCGGGTTTGATTTCAATTCCGGCGAAAAAATAGACTTAATGGAATGAAAAAACTGACAACGGTTCGCGTCACCGCGAAATTGTCTCGTTCTTATTTTTCACGGATTCGATCCACAAGTTTTTCGAAATTTAAGCTCGTCGTTCACGTCCCTCGCGGGCTTGATTTCAATTCCGGCGAAAAAATAGACTTGATGGAATGAAAAAACTGACAACTGCTCGCATCAACGTGAAAATTTCTTGTTTTTTATTTTTCACGGATTCGATCCACAAGTTTTTCGGAATGTAAGCTCGCGTATCACGTTCCCTAAGCTTGCAGCCACACTTTTTCCGGTGCTGGCCCTCATAGGAGATGCTTGGAGTAACCCAAGATGATGATACTTTTCGTAACTAAATAATGTACGCCCGTGCCTGGGTGCTTCCACCTCAAAAATAAATTGGGTACTCCTTTAAAGCTCTGCCTTCTGGCCCAACAGCAAGATATCTTGAAATTCAATATCGACTCTGTATTCCAATAATATATAAATTACGATCATATACAATTGATATGCTATCAGGTTTCGAAAATATATAAATTATTCAATTCACGTTTAACAACGTAATAATCGAGTACATTTGCATCCAATCGTTCGAACAACGAGACAAAACTTGTCGAGCCATTTATTTTTCACAATCCACCACGAAGCAAGTAGTTTTCCGAGATCAGGTTCTAAAATAGTGCCTACTTTTTACGTCCATATTTCTTTTTCGAATCACGGGGGCGCATCATACTGTATCCTGATTCCAAAAACAAATAACTCGTAAAATACTGGCACTTTTTTCTTCGTTCTAGAGACGAGCAACGAAAAAATCCCATTCATAATCCAGACGCGAAAAAAGCTCAAATTCGTCGACTCGGGTCAATCTTTGATAAAAACTCTCCTTCCGGAGACGAGTAACGAAAACAATCCCACCCATAATCCAGGCGCGAAAAAAGCTCAAATTCGTCGAACGAAAAAATCCCACCCATAATCCAGGCGCGAAAAAAGCTCACATTCGTCGACTCGGGTCAATCTTTGATAAAAACTCTCCTTCCGGAGACGAGTAACGAAAACAATCCCACTCATGATCCAGACACGAAAAAAAAGCTCCAATTCGTTGTTTCGTAGGGACATTTTTTTACTGTTCTCGATTCGAGTATCCTCCCTTTATTCCGAGCCGTGTATTACGTGTCTCACGAATCCGCGGTCTTTCCGTCCCATTTACACTTGTGACGATCGGCATCGCAGTCACGATCTCCTATTCGACTTGGGCAGTATCCGAAAGCTTTTTCCACTTTTGCCACTCTCCCTCTTCCTCTATCTCTCTCGGTATTTTTGTCTCTGGGTCTTTGTCTCTATTTACTACGACGTTATCTGGGTCAGTTCAGCCTTAACAAAGGGGCGGTTGGGGGCTCACTTCTGCCGCGATCTATATACACGTATAGAACAACACGCCACTTGTAATAGGTGAAAGCGTCCCGTGTATTGCCGAGCAGCTGTACCGCGAAGAAGATTTCGCAGCGAGATTCGAGCGTGGCAAAACGGCGTCACGTAGAAAATTGGACCATTCGTTCGGGTGGAGAGTTTCACCGGGGCGACCAACCACCACCCCTCCTCGCAACCCCTTTCCGGTCTCGTCGTTTCGGTTAGAAAAATATATGACTTCGCGTGAGACCGCGAGACTCGTTTTCGTGCACGAGCTCGAAAGTAAAAAAGTTTGAAGAGGGGGAGGAGAATGTAGAGAGAGAGAGAGAGAGAGAGAGAGAGAGAGAAGGGGGGTTGATTGATTGGCTGATTGATAAATGCATTCTGGGAAAAAACCTCAAGGCACAGATCCAAAAATCCCGAGAGGATAAGAAGAAGAACCGGATGTCAGCAACCCCTGCCACACGAGCTCGACCCCCCCCCCCGCACAGCCCGAACAGACCCACCTATCAATCAAAGATGCGAGTGACATTGAAAAGTCAGCCAGGTGGATACCCCAAAAGTCACGACCTCCCACCTCTCGCGAATTTTGATCTTCATCCCGATTATTCCCTCGACATCACGTTCTAATTATTATCAATCAACCGACCATCGATTAACATCACGCTTCGTTTCATTGAATTCCATCCTTAATCCCGCAGGCTTCGGGGCGTTAATTCTCCTCGCAGCACCCTCGTATCTACTGGCAATTTATCGCAAACGATTTCCCCGATCGACGCTCGCACGAAAAAAAAAAGAAGCATCATCGACACGCGATACGCTGACGAAATATTTTCGATAAGCTTCGATGAAAAATTCTCACTTATGAAAATAATCATCCGATGGAATTGCATAGCACGAGAGACTCTCCGCTCGAGGAATAAAAGAAATCGGAATTTTTATAATTATCCACTAATTTTTTTTTTTTTTTGCCACTACCGATCGTACCCGAATCGCCCTCGAGGAGAACTATATCCTCGCTCCGTTTCGAGCAGACAGATGTATTTCTTGATTCTTCTAAATCCTTTCGTTCGAAGATACGTACGAAGAACCTTTCACAAGTGTCTGTTTCGCTTCTCCTTTTATTTATGTATTTATTCGTTTATATATTTTTATATATATATATACATTATACATACATATATTTACATGCATATGTTTTTATAGATATTTTTTTATTTTATTTATTTAAGAAGAGAACTTGAATCGCGCTCGATCCGAAAAATCGGCCGGTACGTATGGCCAAGGTGGTCGCGGTATATGTCGCGTCAGATACGGCAGCTGCGTACGTTGCGTACGATGATACACGCGTATGCTCGCCACGATCGCGGGCTCAACACTGGCGGCTCGAGTTGCCCGGACCCCCCACTAGTTCTCTGCGCTTCCGAGCAGCGTCGCGCCGCCTCGCCTGCGACACCCCACCAACACCCGCGAAACCCAAGCCGCTCTCTCTCGATCTCCCTCGATCTTTGTGATACCCCCCCTCTCTCTCTCTCTTTCTCACTCTCTCTCTCTCTCTTTCTCTCTCTCTCTTTCTCACTCTCTCTCTCTCTCTCTTTCTCTCTCTCTCTCTCTCTCTCTCTCTTTCTCTCTCTCTCTCTTTCTCTCTCTCTCTCTCTCTCTCTCTCTCTCTCTCTCTCTCACCCTCTCTCTCTCTTTAAATATATATACACATACGTTAGGGTGTGTCAAAATGACAGTTCACCTATTACCCCTTCGAACAATATTATTAGAAGTAGCAAAAAATTCCATGCCGAACGCTCTCTACGTCAAGTCCGATTGACTGTGCTGGATAATTTTTCTCCCCACTTCGCTGCTTACACGTTACGATTTAAATGACTCAACGACTCATCAATATTTTCCAAATCCGGTTGAAGCTTCTTAAGCTGACCATCACCGCTTCAAAAAGCTTTTATGAAAATCTTGATATTACTTTCACTTAAGCTTAAGGAAGGACACCACTGTGACGAGACGAAGAAGGCTCGTTTTTTCCGGAATTTTTTTGTCTGCTGGATTATTTATTTCGGATTTGGAAAGAAGGTATGTTGTTAAGCGTACATTGCTCATTTTGTGTAATTAAACAGAAATAAAAAAGTGACACCGATATTGAGGTATAATAGAGACTGTGTATAAAAAATGTAGTCTAACGGCCGGATCGATAACTTGACAATGATAGGTCTCCAAGATCAAAATAAAAAAGTCTTATAATCCATATAAACGTAGTTCTCGTTGTACGCAGCCGTTTTTCGAAAAAAGAATCACAAAATGAGGCATTACTTCATGAAAACTCATATCAGGCGCTAACTAAACTTGCAGAATCATTAGGAGTGTTCACACTGCAGTTTCGAAACGTTTGAAATTAATTTGATTAGTTTTATTAATTTGATTAAGATTAATTTTCACGGAAAATACCGAGAACTTATTCAACATCCGAATACTAGCCAAGTACTATATAGGTGTGGGTCAAAATGAAAATTCAAAGTCAAAATTAATACGTATTGCAAAACTTAAGGGTTGAATTTATAGGGTGTCCCTCTGATCTCTACCACCCGAAATAACTCGGTAATTATCGACGTCACAAAAAAAGAGCTACATGTGTTTATCTGGGTAGTCCAGTAAAATTCCCGAAAAAACTCTTTTTTGACATGAAATTTGACATGTTAAACACTATGAAAAAAACGTTGTTTACACTTCGGCGAAATGACATACACTGAATTTCAAGCTTGCTTATAGTACTTCTTTACAGATGCGATACCATCTCAAGCTACACGCGCGCAGTTCTGGTAACGCCACCTGTTGAAAAGCAGCAAGCACTTATTCAACGTCCTAATATAAATATAAAATTTGCTTTTTTTTCTTCTGAAAGTATCGTGAAAGCACATAGTCATTTATAGGCTCGATCGTTGTTTTAAGAGCTTGTGAAAAATCGACATAAACTCAGAAATTTTCGAATCGACTTTTGTCAAAGACGGTCAACATTTTTTAGGAAAGACAAAGCATTAGGCTCTGGAGAATTCTCTGACGCAGAGATTGACGATTTTCCTTAGCCCCAAATGTTATTTATGTCGGAGAAATTTGTGTTCGAAAATTGCAGCTATCTTTCTCGCACTCATACGTCACGTGGTACACGTTCTACTTTACCTTTAGGGGCTATACCAGTGTGACACTGAAAAAAATGGACTTTTTTGCCATTTTCGACAGTTTATACTTTCAAGAATATCCTGTAAAAATATCAAGGCCGTATCTCTAATCATTTTATCTCGCAAAAATCGATAATTAATGCTTTAAACGCGATTTTCTCGAAATAAGATTTTTCAAATTTGCTGACATTGTAACTCAAAGAGCAATTATCCGATTGACTTGAAATTTGAACTGAGTACTCTTGAATATATTTACTCTACAATGATGTAGGATATTTTTTATTTTCATGAAAATTGACGATTTGGCATTGAAAAAACCCCCATTTTATAGGCAAGAAAACAGACTTTTTTCATAACTACGCGATTTTGTTAGATATTGATATTTTTTGAAAATCCTACGTCATTGTACAGGAAATATCTTCCAGTTTAACCACATTTTTTTCTTTTTCTTTTTCAGCTACTCAATCGGCCGGAATCATGTCAGCAGTGGAGGAACTTATTTTCTTCGCGCGCCGAAGGCAGCGCATAAGTCGCATGAATCTCAATATTTTTCTATGAAAAAATTATGTAATATAGGTCAAATATAGCCAAATATATTCTTAATTTTCCGAAACATTTAATTGAGGACTTCCAAAAAATTCCCGAAAATCACTCAAATTTTCAGCGTTCACGCTGGTATAGACCCTTAAGGGGCTGGTGCACTTTGAAAATTTCAAAAAATCTTGCAAGCAAGCAAGACTTGAAGAAATCGACGATGATGAGCAATCAGAAGGGATTTTGTACGGTGCAGAAATTGCCGATTGAGCTTAGGAGAGGAGTCATAGTATAAACTTCAAAAGCGTTTTTCGCGAAACATCGTTTTCAAAATCTAGCTCTATCGTATCTCTAAAACTGATAAACCGATTCTCTTGAAATTTGAACCACATGTTGTAAACATGATTAGCAACAAGATGACCCTCGATAGTTTAAAAATGTTGATTTTTACGCTTTTTTTACTTTTTTCGTTTTTCAACTGCAATTTTTGTATTTTATCATATAACTTTATATCCGATGGTCATTTTGTAGCTGGTATCGTACTGAATTTAGTTGTGATGGAGCTACCTAGCCCACCTATTTTTGAGGCATTACGTTAAACTATAGTTTTTGTCCTTAAAAATGAATGACAATGAATTAACACATTTTTTTAAATGTATTTCAAGATTTTATTTATCAAGCCCAACAACTTTTATATTCGGATATTTTATAAAATCCTCAAAAAAAATCGCGAAAATAGCCTTTTTTCGTGGCTCGAAAGTGGACTGCCTCCTTAGTGAGCGAAAGGGGAAAACGGTGCAGCATCCACGATGCGCAACACATCATTGCACACTGGGTTACTCTCCTCTCTCTCTCTCTCTCTCTCTCTCGCTCTCTCTCAATTGGTACTCCTTGACGTCACGACTCAACAGGCTCATGGATACACGACGACAATTTCACCAATATTTTGCACGAATTAGCATTAAAAGAAAGTGTCTCCGGCGAGGCATGAAAATACACGGCCGTCATCTTACCGATTTGCTCTTCCCAATGAACATAGGTATATCGCGCGTGGGCGGATCTGTACGAAATAACAGGCGAAATGAGTATGCTGAAAAGCGTGTTTCAGTCACCCCGAAAGAAATGAAAACTAACGGAAAAAAAGCCAAATAAAAAAGAAACAAAAAGGGGAACAAATTCGCCGATCACTCTTACTGATTGCACGGCGGAACGTCGAGAACATACATGGCCATTATATTTTATTTTGAAATATCGTTTCTCATCGCGATTTCGCCGAAACTCCGTCACGCGAAAAATGCGCGAATATGCGGAGGCAAAAACCGCGGTGGAATTATTCGATCGGGTAAGCCGCGAATGATTGTACGGAATTATCGAAGCGTGTTGTGTGGGGAAAAAAGCGAATTACGTTTTTTTTTCTGTACGCAACTGTGTGTTGATTTAAAATCATCGTGAGTTCTCGTCGCATACGCAGCGCTCCATTCTTTAATATTATTTCCGTGTTAATTGAGAAAATTCAGAGTGACGGTAAGTAGTCGTGACGAGCAATGATACGACACACCGAAATTAAATGTAAAAATTGTCTACTCATCCAAAAGGGGGTTATACTTTTTTTTATTTTTTTTAAAGGGGCTATATCAGTGTGAACGCTGAAGATTTGGGTGATTTTCGGGAATTCTTTGGAAGAAAAGTACTCAATTAAATGTTTCGGAAAATTAAGAATATATTTAGCTATATTTGACCTATATTACATAATTTTTTCATAGAAAAATATTGAGATCCAAGCGACTTATGCGCTGCCTTCGGAGGCGCAAAAAAAGCGCAAGAAACCGAAAAAGGAAAAAAATGTTAAACTGGAAGGTATTCCCTGTACAATGACATAGGATTATCGAAAAATATAAAAATCTAACAAAATCGCGTAGTCATGAAAAAAGTCTGTTTTCTTGCCTATAAAATGGTCGTTTTTTTGAATGCCAAATCGTCAATTTTCATCCAATCAAAAATATCCTATGTCATTGCGGAGTAAATATATTCAAGGGTACTCACAAGGAACATTCCTCAGGTGACACCCTTCGATTTTGTTGAAATTTGGATATGCTAGAAAGCACCGAAAAGTAAGCGATACGTATTTTTTGTTATCGCCGGAAAAACGATTTTAAGGGGTGAAACCATCCCGTAATATAGGGGTGGTTCACCCCTTAATTTTTATTTGCAATGTCACTATAGCTGATTTTTCATTGCTTCGAATTAGAAGAATTTTCGTTTTTGTTTTATTTAAATCGGTGAACTCCTTGTGTGTGAAACTGCTATATTACCCCTAGAGATGCCTTTTTCGAGGGGTGGTTTCACCCCTTAAAACCGTTTTTCCGCCGATAAAAAAAATACGTATCGCTTACTTTTTGGTGCTTTATAACATATCCAAATTTCAACAAAATCGAGGGGTGTCACCTGAGGGATGTTCCTTGTCAGTTCAAATTTCAAGTTAATCGGATAATGGCTCTTTAAGTTACAATGTCAGCCAATTTGAGAAATCTCATTTCGAGAAAAACGCGTTTAAAGATTGAACTATCGATTTTCGCAAGCTAAAATGATAGAGATACGGCCTTGAAATGTTTACAGGATATTCTTGTAAGTATAAACTGTCGAAAAAGACAAAATCGATTTTTTGAAGGTGTCACACTGGCATAGCCCCTTAATCGCAATAGAATATCGTAACGATTAAAATTGTAACAGGGGTGGCCTGTTCTGCCTGGCGAGGAATATTTGAAGATGCTTCGTGAAAAATGTGAGAAACCCAAATAAATTCGCACATAACAGCAAATAAAATAAACCCGCGCAAGCATTCCACGAGCTCGGTAGAGCGGTTCGAGATTTTTGTTCCGAGCTTCGAATGCGGGGCTATTCTGCCCCCTCCCCCCACCCCCTTCCATTTAGCAGCAGCACTCGCAGCATCAAATCCAACCGCGTTCTTCCACAAATTGTTCCAGCTTTCAAAAACGTAACTGTGCAGTGTTTTAAACATAAAATGTATTTATCGGGTCGAGTATATAAATATAAATATTTAGGAAATATAAATTAAATTTAAATCGAAAAAAATTTAGTGCTTTTTTAAAGGAATTCAACTTAAATTTGATAAAGTTTAAGTAGAGGGAGAACACTACTGTGAGGAGCCAAAAAAAGTCGTTTCTTCGGAATTGTTTTTGGTCTGCTCAATTATTTATTTGGGATTTGAAAAAAAAAGGTATGGTATCAAGCATACGTTGAACTTTTTTTGGGGAAAATGTTATGTTTAAAAGTTAAAAATTAACAAAGTTATTTAGGTATAATAGAGCCTTTGTATAATAAAATGTGGTCCAACGGCCGGATCGATAACTTGACAATGGTTGCTCTGAAAGATAAAAATGATAAAAATTCACAATCTATATAAATAAGGTTCGCGTTGTACATAGCCGTTTTGTTTTCGAAAAAAAATCACAAAATGGCGTGTCTTAAAGGACAAAAAACGTAATTTTTACAAAATTTTTACCTATATTCGATGTGTTTGAAAATAATAAATTAAAAAGAACGGCTAAGTACAACGTTACGTACTGAAATTATAGAAATTTTTGTTTTTCAAAATTAAAAATGAGCCAACTATAGCTGGAGTTGTGATTCCGGCCAGATCGCAAAAAGTCGTTTTCAGACAAACGCGATTGAAGTTTTTAGTATAGGTAAATCGTTACGGTACCTGCTCTCGCGAAATCGTCTCTAACTTGGTCAATTTTCAATACTTTAACTTGAAATTTTTCACATATTCCTGAATATGTATACTTTGAATAAATGCAAAAAAAAACTTGATTTTTTTTACCCAATACGGATGAAAGTTCGTAAAAAAACGTTTGTATACAAATATACCTGTTTTTTTTAAGTGCATGATATTGCACTTAAAAATGCACTTAATGCATGCGAAATTTATGGATAAATTCCCTGTAAATATGGACTTAAATCTACATGTAAAGCCATATTTTTTAAGGGGTCTTCTCACTTTCGACGCTAAAAAAGGCTATTTTCATGAATTTTTTAAATATGTTTATATTATAGATATTGTTATAAAAGTTGTTACACCTAATAAATACACTTTCGAAATACTTTTTTTTTAATTGTTTATTCAAGTCGCTATTTATAGACGAAAATGGTAGCTAAAAAAATGTCCGAAAAAAATTGCGGGTCTGCGCTGTTGATGAATCTCAGAGATGGATCATCCGAAACAAAAAAATCAAACGGTTTTAGATTCAGTATGTTAATGGCTATAGGGAAAATATCATACGATTTTTTATATATGCAAAAATAACAAAATGGAGGACATTTTTCGAAAAAACAAACAAAAACGTATTTTTCACTCTTTTTGCAAAAAAGTAAATATAAGAATTTTAAAAAATCCTCGATATGCGCTATAGCTATAGTTGTTAAGAATATGTGGTTCAAATTTCATAAGGATCGGTTCAGTAGTTTCAACGATTTTATCAACAAGCCGTCGAAAAACGTTGGTTCAAGAAAAACGCATTTAAAGTTTGTTTGGGTTACATAAATATATTAAAAACATTTTTTTAAAGGTACTTAGAAAATGTATTTATTAAGTGTAACAACTTTTATATCAATATCTATAATATAAACCAACAAAAAGAAATCATGAAAATAGTCTTTTTTAGTGTCTAAAGTGAGAGGACCCCTTAAAGTGCGTGATTTTCAAGATATGCAAAACCAAAAATCGTGTCGCGTCGGATTTGACGCCGCGTGCACTTCAAGATTCGCCACGAAGGCGAATCTCGAATCCGTACTCGAAGGATCAAAAGCCTGCATCCAACCGATGAGTACACGTGACACTCCGTAGCTCTCTACCCAAAAAAAATATCTGTCCGTCCGCTTATTTTTAATAATCCTCACAATTTTACTCTCAAACTATTTATTTTTCGTGTAATATTTATTATAAGCCTGCACAAGGAAATCGTGCAATCAAGATCATCCTCACAAGTCATACACCCAACGCGAGTGTGCAATTTCTAATTCGCACCTTCCAGAAACGTGTTCAAATTCACCAATATATCTCTACACCCGGTTACCTAACGTCCACACGTATCACGCGTGCATTACTCTCCCGCGGTGTATTGCGCGAAAAAAGTAGCGCGCGGGGAGGCACAAGCGATGCCTCGCCGTCGACAGATGAGGAATTAAAAAAACATCCGCAAAAATAAAGTGAAGCAAAACCGAGAGAAATAACAGAACAAGAACAGAAAGTGCAAGCAGGACCAAGAGATTCTAGCAAAGTATTAAATGCCAGGTGAGATATGATGCATGGAGCGGCGAGGGAGCTGGGGGAACGTGAGGCCAGAGAAAAAAGAACAAAAAGTGTTTAATACAAATAAATTTAAACGAGAAATAAAATACCGATGGAAAACAATATTCGCCAGGAGAAGTACGGTAAATCAAGCGTGAGCTCGTTAATAGTGGTGGCGTACGGATAATATGTGTGAGGGTGTGTGTGTGTGTGTGTGTGTGTGTGTGTGTGTGTGTGTGTGTGTGTGTGTGTGTGTGTGTGTGTGTGTGTGTGTGTGTGTGTGCGCGTGCGTGTGCGTGTGCGTGTGCGTGTGCGTGTGCGTGTGCGCGTGTGTGTGTGTGTGTGTGTGTGTGTGTGTGTGTGTGTGTGTGTGTGTGTGTGTGTGTGTGTGTGTGTGTGTGTGTGTGTGTGTGTGTGTGTGTGTGTGTGTGTGTACATACATACACACACGCGTAGTCGGAGGGCCATTTACTACATGTGCATTTAATACAGATATAAACAAGGATCAGTCTGTGCCATGGATTCTGGAGGGTAGCTCCAGGACTGAGCTACAGAGGGGTTCGGATTGCATCGTGGAGAACTATGAGTGCAAAAGCGAGAGAGAGAGAGAGAGAGAGAGAGAGAGAGAGAGAGAGAGAGAGAGAGACAGAGAGAGAGAGAGAGAGAGACAGAGAGAGACAGAGAGAGACAGAGACACACACACAGAAGCTCAACGTATGGACGTATATTTTCATTAACGAGTATATCAACCCTCGTAACTGCATGGTATGCATCCCTCAGGCGTATCGGCGAATGCTTGGATGCATTACCTTTTCTACCGGACACACGCGCCACGGGGTTCGCCTCTATGCCCTCTGGTGTATTCTAGCACTCTCTCCTTCACCCTCTTTTTCTATATACATATAATGGACGAAATAATAGGTACCGAATCTGTACCTATAGCAGATGATAGTGGACCTATTATTTAGTGACCACTTGGTTTACGTTCGTGTACACACACACACATACACACACACACACACAATAGTATCCTAAAACGATAATGTGCGTGTCCATATATATATATATATATGGGTCATTCCATGTCAAATCGACAAATTTTTTACCTGACCCCCTTTGATTTCGCTGAAAATTTTCTATCTTTTTCTACCCCCCGAAAGTTGTTTTTCAGAATTTTTTCAAATTTTTTTTCCCGACTCAAAAAAAGTTATGAATTTTTGAAAAAAACCGCTCTTTTATTTTTAAATTGCCAGAACTTTTTCAAAAATTGACCGTTTGGGAACTTTTTTTTTTCAAAATTTTTGTTTTTAAATGTAGTTTTCGAAAAAAAATATGAAAAAATTTTCAGAATCCCAGATATATGAAATATTTTAGTTTTTTTGAAAAAACCGTAATTTTCTCAAAGTCCGACCGTTTTTTGTTTTGTTTTTTTTTTGCTCTAAAAATACTTCAACTAATTCTGCAATGATCCCCGTTAATCAAAAGATGTGACGACAATCGCTTCTAATTTTTTTTCTTGATTATAAAAAAATTTTTGTTGAATTTTTGCTGATTTTATATAACTTTGTTATGAAATTTTTTTTATTTCCTCGTGAAACCTCAAAAGTTGAAAAATAAAATTTTATTGGAGAATTTCAAGTGATTATCGTCCAAGAAATTGTTATTTAAAAAAAAAAAAAATTTTTTTCTCTCATTGACGTTATTTTTTTACTCTTATGGACGTTTTTTTTTGGTACTGAAATATGACAACTTCAAAAATACAATGGGTTTAAAAGTTACCTCCAGTTGATACAATGTGATAATTTAAGAGCTATCGATTGTCGGTAAAAAAGATATCATCTACATTTCATTTAAATAATATGGAGGTTATGTTTTCAGAATAATTACATTGTCGTTGTGTTCATCGTGTCACGTAGACTTACTATTGCTAAATAAAGTACCTATTATTTATCATAAAGTGCTGTTAATTTATATTTTGTTAACGAGTGATTACAATGCCGAAGTTTTTTGATCGATGTTGCAATCCATTTAATTTGGAGAAGCATAGAAAAAAAATATCCCTGCGAAATTTACCGGAGCATTCAGCAATTCGATACAATTTGTCGACTGATGAGCGAATATGTAGTTCATGTTATAAAAAAATGCTTCAGCCCTCTGTTGACAATACTTCTGATGAAAGTTAAATAAAAGATAATATAATTTGAACACATACAAAAAAATGTTTTTAATTTATTTAAAGATGTTAAGAGACGGTGAATTTATTTAAGAGTATGAAAAGTCCTTTTTTTTTACTTTTTTGAAAAAAAATAACAATTTCTTGGGCGATAATCACTTGAAATTCTCCAATAAAATTTTATTTTTCAACTTTTGAGGTTTCACGAGGAAATAAAAAAAATTTCATAACAAAGTTATATAAAATCAGCAAAAATTCAACAAAAATTTTTTTATAATCAAGAAAAAAAATTAGAAGCGATTGTCGTCACATCTTTTGATTAACGGCGATCATTGCAGAATTAGTTGAAGTATTTTTAGAGCAAAAAAAAAACAAAAAAAAAACGGTCGGACTTTGAGAAAATTACGGTTTTTTCAAAAAAACTAAAATATTTCATATATCTGGGATTCTGAAAATGTTTTCATATTTTTTTTCGAAAACTACATTTAAAAACAAAAATTTTGAAAAAAAAAAGTTCCCAAACGGTCAATTTTTGAAAAAGTTCTGGCAATTTAAAAATAAAAGAGCGGTTTTTTAAAAAAATTCATAACTTTTTTTGAGTCGGGAAAAAAAATTTGAAAAAATTCTGAAAAATAACTTTCGGGGGGTAGAAAAAGATAGAAAATTTTCAGCGAAATCAAAGGGGGTCAGGTAAAAAATTTGTCGATTTGACATGGAATGACCCATATATATATATATATATATATATATATATATATATATATATATATATATATATATATGAGAGAGGGGGAGTGCATGCGTGTATATAAAGTATGCTCAAGGGAACGTCATGGCCAGCACGCATTATTGCTACCGAGAGCTCACAGACTCTAACAGGGGAATAAACGGATGCCCCAAGATGAATGTATTGACAATATCCTGTATATAAATGTATATATAAACGTTCATGATATACCTATATGAGATGATGTGTATATATATATATATATATATATATACACACACACACACACACACTAGTTGAGCTTTCAAAGCTTTTCCACACATCCCACAGCGACAATTTTGACGAGTCACTCTCACCCTTCGCATACGGTGCCTCGTCACCAAAAGTCAGTTGAGCTGACGTCACTCTCGAGTCACCGCGATGCTTATCACCGGGAGGGAAAGAAGGAGAGAGGGAAAGAGAGAGAGAGAGAGAGAGAACTGTAACATATTAGTCATTGTAGGTACGGAGGTTATATTAATGATGGGGATATATGTGTATAGATATAGGAATATATCGTGGGTGCACAATTCACGAGCCGGACAGCTCATACTCGAGGAACTGGGAAAGATCGACAACCCTTACGCGTTAATTTCGCAGTAGAGTGACGAAACAAAAAGGGGTGCGTCTTTGCCCGAGGGAGTAAATATCATGCTAGAATGGGATACGAACGCATTGGTTGATGCGAATTGAGTTTTTTGAGACAGAATAAAATTTTAAGACGTGACACTTAGTTCTACGATGAAAATTGAGGATCACAATTTGAGAACGTGACTGTTAGTTCGACGAGGATATATCTGGTCTTGTGTCCAGGAAGGAAAGATTTCCACTCGATGGTACAAGTAGCCAAAAATATCCGCTGCCGAAAATATACCTGCTCAAAAATATCCTCTGCCGGAAATATCCCTGACGATCAGTTGCCAATCATTCGGACATTAATTTATTCAGTTTGCGTGTTATTGGCGAAAGAAAGTAAAAGCTTTGTCGACTAACGACGTATCGTTCGTCCTGCCGTTTATAAATATGAGCGGATTTTTTGTCAATGGAAGCGATTTTACACACTGCTCTAATGAACTTTGCCGTGGGATGCGAAAATTTAATAAAAGTAATCGGAGTAATTACAACAGAGGGAATATTTGACCGGGGAGATACATTTGTAGGACGATATTTCGGTTGGAGATATTTTGGTGGGGGATCCATAATCCGGGATCATATTTCACTGACCCGACTACGTATATGCGGAAAGTATATTTTCGACGCGTTATATCTATACAGATATATAGGGTGGCCCGGAACTAAATGCGTTCCTTGTAATGGGGGGTTGGGGGTAAAATTCTGAGTTGATTGTTATAAGCATGTGTGGGTCTCAGATCAACCCCTGAATTATTATTCATTTTTAAAGGCGGGCCAATCAAGTGCGCCCTATGAGCCGGCGTATCGGTGCAGTGGGGCCTGTAGGTGCAGTGCTCTCGACAGGCACCACTGGACTCAGCGGGCGCACCTGATTGGCCCGCGTTTAAAAATTGATAATAATTCAGGGGTTTATCTGAGACCGACACATGCTTATATCAATCGCCTCAGAATTTTACCCCCAACCCCACATTTCGGGGAACGCATTCACTTCTGGGACACTCTGTATATATATATACATTAGGTGTACAACTTAGTTCGGTCCGTTTTCATTCGATGGCTCTAAGTGCTATAAATGGCTGACGGCAACAACTGATTTTTGCTGTATCGTGAAGTATCAACATCTCTTAACCAAATATCGTTTACAGACCTTTGAGTTTTGCACATCAAGTCTAATTTTTACTGCGGTGAAAATGTTGAATTTCGTCCCAAATAAGCACCATTTGCGGGAAGTGTTGATTTTCTGTTTCAATTGGAAGAAAAGTGCAGCTGAAGCCCACCGAATGCTTGTGGAAGTTTATGGTGAATCTGCACCGTCGGATAAATCTTGCAGAGAATGGTTTCGGTGGTTTCAAAGTGGTGATTTTAGTGTTAAGGACAAAGAGCGTTCGGGTCAACCGAAAAAGTTTGAAGATGAAGGTTATGCTCTGTATTTGGTGGGATCAGAAGGCTGTGATCCACCATGAGATACTAAAACCTGGTCAAACCATCACGGAAGACTCCTACAGGCAACAATTGATACGTTTAAGGTAGGATTCTACTTTGAAACTTTGAAAAAAAAATTTTTTTTACATTTTTCGAAAGTAAATATGTTCAAGAATGTTCGGTCAAAATTTTATAAAGTTCCAAGCAGTCTAACTATCCTTTTTCGCCTTTCGAACGCACCTACCTGAGCGCGCTATTGTGACCCGCCCGGCGCGCGGCCCGAACTCACCAAAACTTTAAACGCGTTTTTCTCGAAACGACATTTTCAAGTACCGTGGTCGTGATAACTCAAAAAGTACTGAACCGATCCTTATGAAATTTGGAACACATATTCTATATGTGTGTACCAACCGACCTAACTACAATCAACTTAAAATTTTGATTAGAACTATTTTTTTATTGCAAACAAAGACCCAAAAAACCCATTTTTTTCGTATTTTAGCCGCCATTTTGTTCATTTTGCACGTATATGAAATATTCTAGTTAGGTCGGTTCCTGAAGACATACTGAACATGAAACTATTTGATTTTTTTGTTTCAGACCATCCGTCGGGAAGATTTCACGACCACGGCAACGGTACCTGCTTTTCGAGGCGTTGGCTTTAAACATATTTTACGTGTACAAAAAATGAATGAAATACATTTAAAATTTTGTTTTATGTACTTAAAGAGTGTATTTATTTAACAGTTTAAACCCCATATCGATATCTTTAATAGTATTCTCAGAAAAAATTCACGAAAATAGCGTTTTTTTCATGGTTTCAAAGTAGAATCCTGCCTTAAAGCGAGCTATAGCCGTAAAACGTCCAGAATATGCAACCAGACACGAGTCCATAATCTTTCAACATGACAACGCTCGGCCTCACGTTGCTATTGTGGTTAAAAAGTATTTGGAAAATAGCGGGTGAGAAATTCTGGCTCACCCGCCTTATAGCCCAGACGTAGCCCCTTCCGACTACCATTTGTTTCGATCGATGCAGAACGCTTTGACTGGAATACGCTTCACGTCACAACAGGGTATCAAAAATTGGCTCGATTCATTTTTGGCTTCAAAAGATGAGCGCTTCTTCCGCGACGGAATTAATAAATTACCAGAAAGATGGGAAAAAGTAGTGGCTAGCGATGGACAATATTTTCATTAATGTATTAATTCATTTTATCATTCAAATAAGTTCATCCTCCTATTTATATCAATTGGCATTTTGATTCACAACTTTCCCGGTGTTTTTACACTAGTATTCTTGCATTTAGAAACAACACACCAACGATAGGGATTGTAACTCACTTTAAACCAAAAAAAATTACGCATTCACAATTGGCGCAGCGTCGATGTTTACTATACAAGTGACGTCACTAACCGAAGCAGCATAACTAGCGTTTTCGCGCAAAAATTTAAAATGTAAAATTTAAATGCATTTTCATGGCACTTATCGATTTCGTAAAGTGAAAATAAATATTCTAGTAGTTTATTACCACCAAAGGATCAAATTGGAACACCTTTCAAGAAATGGTGTAATAACCCCATTCCAACCTAATTATCCCAATCACGATGCTGAAAAGTCACATCGCCGATGGCAAACAATACAATCCAAGAGGCGACACAATGCCTCTGGAGTCTCGTATGTGCATTTGAGCCTGCGAGGCCACAGTTGAAGCCGCTATTGCAATAAACGCAGGACACACTGCCAACTCACACGTGACTGCAGATCCATACATGTCTCTGTCTCCGACCATGGACATGTTCCATCTACACCAACGCAGTCGAATTCACTGTGGCTGGTTGCCTGCAAAGACGATCGATCGGCATAAATCGGCAAATAATTCGGTCCCGCGAGTCTGCGAGGTCGGGAGGAGAGGGACGACACGATGAGGGCTTTGCCGAGTGAAGAGGGACGCTGTATATGCACAAGCGAAGCGTAATATTTTCACACCGGATGAAACACCATTCGCCTCATCGCGGCCGATCTGAACCGGCAATATAGCAGTCCCGATATCACTGTCTGTCCATCGACGTATATCTATATACAAACCGCCACGTATTGCCACTGGTACGACCACGTATAAGCTCGTACACACGCACCCGAAACGATATTACTATCGGCTCTGTGTACGCATACATGTATATCCGCGGACTATCATTAATTAGCCGTTAACCAACAAATTGGGGGATAAACCGGCAACGCGAGCAATTGAATATTTTCGACGTGGCAGGCGGCAGCGTAACAGCAGCAGTCCCGTCGATTCCAAGGCCTGTACATGCACCCTTTAGAGAGAGAAAGAGAGAGAGAGAGAGAGAGAGAGAGAGAGAGAGAGAGAGAGAGAGAGGAACCTAGTATGCAATAGGGGATGAAGAAAGAGGGAAACAGATATGATCGTAAACACATACAGACACAAAACAACAGAGTGTAACACAGAGAGCTTAGTGTTGGTATATGGACGATATAAACTCCTGTGGGCAGAGTCGGAAGAGGGAGGGGGGTTGACCATGTAAAAGCGGGTTTCACTTGCGCCGGATGGAAGCTTGATGGAAAACCAGAGCTCTATTTACGTGTAGTCTATGTATGGGTGTCTTTAAAATAACCGTTTCTCGTATATCGCTGAAAAACAGCTGTGAAAAAAGTTGAGACAAGTAGGTCGCGTTTCACCCACCACTGCAAAAACTAGTCGGGTAAATTAAAATCATCGGCACACGTTGCCCAGTGTAGCTTTCTTTTCTGGGGGCGAGATTTTATATTTGGAAAAATAGATTAGCTATTGGTGTGATTGAATTGATTTATTTGAGGATTGGAAGTGGATGAAAAATGTCGTAATTGAAAGATGCACAGTGGTGGAATTAATTCTGGACACTTTACATCGAAATTAGCTTTTTTATATTTACGCAGGGATGTGATATGCCGAAATGATAGTGTAATGTTACTTTAATTTGTAAGGGTGTATTTAGTAAGCCTAAGTTGATAAGGATTTAAATATAAGTGAGTGTAATGCGAAAACAATCTATGTGTGCGAAAGTTTTTTAATTTGTAAAGTGTCCGGAATCAGTTCCATTAGTGTAGAAAGGAGGGAAATAGAAGCTGGAAAAGATAATTTTAAGGGAGAAAGAAGGCAAATTAAATTAAATCATATTAAACAAAGGATTAGGCCAGTTTGTGACTACAGCTATCGTAAGTTGTATTTACAATGGGCATTGGTGGAGAATTGTGCATTAAACTGTTAGAAATTTTGTTTGATTCAAGTAGGATATATCGAAGACAGGTAATTTTTTCATTGCCTCACGACCTACTACGATTCTATTTGTTTTAAATATATTATTTTTATTTATTTCAAGCATTCTTGAATGTAGACAATCCGATCAATATATATTTGATGAAAATACATTGTTGATTTGAACGTACGAGGGATCTGTGTGAATAAAAAATATTCTTATTTGCATGCAGTGAGTGTTTCTTGAGGGCTTACACCTAGTAGAATAAAAAAAAATATTAATGTTTAGTTTTCGACAAATTCACTAAATATATTGGGAGTACAAATAAGTCTCCACCGTTTTTATCAAAAATTGGACATTTATCGTGAAAGAACGGTACATTATGTTTTATTCAAAGTATTGTCCATCGCTAATCACTACTACCATCTTTCTGTCAGCATATGGATACCTCGTCGAAAGGACGCTTCATCTTTTGCGGTTATCCACAAATCGACCCGATCTTTGGTTTCTTCATATGATGTGAAGTGCTCCTCAGAGAGGCCGTGCGTCATCGATCGAAATAAATGATAGCCACCCGTGCAGAAATTTTGGCAGGGATACAGCTGGATTCTGACTTGTATCCCGGGCTCCCAGTTGGGATCTAGTCCGATATCGGATCAAATTCGAAGACTAAATGTAGGATCCGTAAACTGGATTCCATTAGGGATTCAGAACCGGATCCTTTAATGACTCTAAATAGATTCCCCATGGAATCATTGAGGAAACTGGGAAGGATCACGGGTGAATACGGGCTGAAATAAAATGTCAAAAATGGAATTATGGCATGTTAAATTCATTATAAAAATAAATAACATTTATAAAGTTTTGGTGCATTAAACTATCAATAAAAAAAAAATTTGTCCAAAGATTCAAATGGCAGATCGCGCTCATCGCGAGATTTTGATGTGAATTAAAAAAAATTCACATCAAAATCTGTGAATGCAAATGTATTGACAAGATATTATAAATACAAAACAATTCACAAAATTAGTTGTGAATTTTTTCGTATTTAAGACAAATTAAAATTAAATTCAAAATGATTAGATTAAAATTTGCGCCAAAAGTGAGTTCGTACGTATTTTGAGAGAAAACATTGCCTCGAGGCAAAGAAATTTTTGCACATAACTTTTTGTGCGAACATTTCTTTGCCTCAACACAATGTTTTCTCTCAAAATACGTTTACACTTGTAGTGTAAATTTAAATATAACTGTCTTGAATTCGATTTTTATTTTCTTCAAACTTGAGGAAATTCACAACTCATTTTGTGATTTTTTCATATTTATAATGTAATATTTGAAACTCACAACTTTTTTTGCAAAAATTTCTTCGCCTCGACGAAATGTTTTCTCTCGAAATATGTAAGAACTCACGGTTGGTGTAAATTTTAATCGAATCACTGTGAATTTGATTTTAATTTGTCTTGAATACATGTTTATACCCACCGACATGTCGGTGGGTATAAACAGAGACTTATTCCCCAAAACCGGTATCCCGGTTAGAATCCAACTTGCATCAGTATCGGAATACGTACGACGACGATGGCATAATTTTGAAAATTTTGGCATCACGTGTATTTTCGGTATTACTATGTAATTCCTATCTATAGATAGGAATTTTATAGATAGGAATCTATAGACAGAAATTCCTATCTATAGATAGGAATTCCATAGTAATACAGAAAATACACGTGACGCCAAAATTTTCAAAATGATGCCATCGTCGTCGTACATATGCCGATACTGATGCAAGTTGGATTCTAACCGGGATACCGGTTTTGGGGTATCCATGACAAATCCTGATCGGGATTTGATCGGACATAGGGTATCCCGGTCAACATTTCTGCACGGGCAGAGGGAACAATGTCTGGTGAATACGGTGGGTGGGATAAAACTTCCCAATTGAATGTTGTGAGTGACCCTTTCGATTATGCCTGGCAAGCAGCATTTCACATGTGCAAAATCGGCGTTTAACGCTTCTTGGCTTCACTTCATATAAAACCCGATTTCCTTGCTTTTGAATCATTCCCAACGATTTAAGGGGAGATGTACACCTAGGAGCCGAAAAAGGTCATTTTTGTGAATTTTTTCAAGGAAAACTATTTGAAATTTCGGATTGGGGTTTTAATTATCTAAAAGTATATACATTCAAAAATATGTTTAATTTTCTTTATTTAAAAATATCAAAAATATACAAGGATATTGTATGATCCTTGGAGCGTCGTAAAAAATCTGCGTATACGGTACCCACCGGCGTTTCTTCAAAAATCATCTTAAAAAAAAACCAAAAAGATTATTCAATTAGATACTATAATCTAGTACTTGTCATAGCCGATTTTGAAAATATCGATTTATGACAAAATGGCGGACGTTTGAACATAAATAGTGATTTTTGGGCCAAAAATTAGTTATTATTTTGCCTATAAAACAAAAACTAAGTAACGGGAAAAAAATCCTATGACAAGTACTAGATAATGGTGTATAGAATAACCACAAAAAACTTCAAGGCAATCGGTTCATTGGTTTTCGAGAAATTTTGGGTACCAATTTGAAAAACGTGGTTTTGAGAAAAACGCGTTTGAAAATTTGGGAGTGAATAAATCATGAAATTTGTCAACTTACATGGAATCATCGATACCAGGCCCATAGTGTAGGTCTTCTACGGTCGATGGGGTGTTCATAGCTTCTAAATCCTCTACCTCGACCATCTAGGTGTATATCTCCCGTTAAAACTATGTGAAATTGCTTGTTGAGTCACTCCTAATGTAACTGTACGTTCTTCTTGCGTTTGGCACGAATCTCCCTCCAATAATGCTTCCAATTCCGCGTCTTCCTACACTTTCGGTCTTCCACTACGTTCTTTGTCTTCGACGTCAAACTCACCGTTCTTAAACTTTTGAGACCACTCACGACAACTTCTCTCACTTACAGCAGCCTCGCCATATGCTTCCACAAGCAATGGATGCGCCTCAGCTGCAGATTTCTTCAAATTAAAGAAGTAAATCAAACGTTCTCCCAAATGACGCTTATTCGGCTCAAAATTCGACATTTTCGCACGAAACAAAATTGGGTGATGCTGATACAAAATCGCTAATATTTCAAGGTTATGGTCTTGCCAGATGTACAAACTTTACGATATGACGTTTTACATCTGACAATTTCAACCATAACGTCCTGGTGGGGCCATCTTTTGTCAAACGGCGGAGACTTATTTGTACTCCGAATAATATTTCGAAAATACTCTTAAAAAAATGTCGAGTCGATCCGTTCAAAATTGTAGGAGTTGTGACCGTTTATAGGTTCTTCGAACTGGCCAACTTTTCACGCGTTTTTCTCAAAATGTCTTTTTCATAAACGTTGACCACGCAATCTCGTAAATCACCACACTGATCAACTCCGAATTTTACAAGCTTCATTAAAATATCAAGGAGCAGTGCTTGAACAAAGAGATTTTTATCTTTCGATGATAGTTTTGTTGACCGAAGAACTATACTTTCACTTTGGACTACGGCAATTTTTTCCGAAATCAATATTTTATTAAATCCGTCGTTCAAGCACTAGATAATTTTAAGCACAAACTAAATGCGATTGTGTGAAAAACTAAATGTTTTTCAAACAGCGGTATGCACAAACCATTCAATACATAACAATATTTATAAATATTTTTCCATACGAAAATTGTAGAAGATACTTGAATCGATAATCTTCAATGTAGAGGAAAACCAAATTTTAAACGTGCAACCGTTTTCCCAGAAAAATTTACGAAAACTTCTCATTTTTTCGGCCATGAGCTGGGTGACACCCGTTAAAATCAAATATTTTGTTACGCCGAACGAATAAAAATTGTTTTCGAACGACTAGTATTTCGATATGCAACCAGCAAATTTACCATATTTTCGTATACAAAATCCACGTTAATACGTGCTGATCACAATAGTCAATGATAAAAAAATAATAAACAATATTTTGTACTACCGCCGTTTTGGTACATACGAAAGAATGTTCTTCTCGTGTGGTTATCACAAGATATGTTTGAAAGTAGTTCCACATCTTTCCACATCTTTCGGAATACACTTAGCGGACCACGAGCGACAATGTGCAAAAATCATGGTGCGTAGATACGTTTCTGCGGACTCTGTTACATGCTCGCTCGGAGTGCAAATCGCCTGCGGGAGAATCCTCGGGACCTGCGCCACACTCCGGCCGCCCAGCGTACTACTAATCTATCAACCTCGTAGTTGATTTAAAAAAAATTATATAGACCCATTCAGTCTGTACGGGGAAATATTTTTTTTAGTCAATAATAACAAATACTAAAACTATTAGAGCCATATAATTTTTTTGTCGCTCAACGGTGATAATTAGATATTGATTTAAATAAATAAATATAATTGGAACGAATCTCTGGAATAGTAGAATTTAATGAAAAAAATCATTGATTTCACGAAACATTTTGTCAATTTAAATAAAAAGAGATCAACGGGATGCATATAGTTGTTTAAATTTTTTTTAAATTCTCACTGTACGGGAATTTTCCACGATAATTCATAAACTATTTTATACCATTTTTTGTTTCATTTTTATTTGTTTTCAAAATTTCAATAATTCCACGTTTCATACATTTCCCTTCCAATTGTTTTAAGGGGCTTCATCTACCTAGAGGCCCGAAAAAATGGCCAAATTCCGATTATTTTTCTGGCAAACGGTTGGTGAAAAAGAAAAGCATTTTATTTTAACAAAAAGGTACATATATTGAGAACCTTAAAAAATCACAAAAAAATACAGAAAAACAACAAAAACATGGCCGCCGGGAGATGATGAAATTTGACACTCTCCAGCTTAAACAGTCCCTCCGGAGTCTAAAAACCAAACGGGTTATTCAAGTTAACAATAAAGAGGAGTCATTGACGATCGTTGATTACATTTTTTTTCTAACAACGTCGCAGCGTGTTAAAACTCGAGCATACAAAATCTATGAAAACCGTCATCATTTTGACGTAACTATTGAAAAATGAAGATCGATTTACAAAAAGTGAAATCGCTAACGACCTTTAAATGTTTCTCATCATATCTCCTGTAAAGTTGGAAACAATCCATCAAGTGGTTCTCTAGATACCATGTCCACAGACTTTGAAAACAGGATTTCGAAAAAAACGCGTTTAAAGTTTGAAGTATGGTGCTGCTACCGCTCGCCCGGCGGATTGTTAATTGATATAGCCCATTCAATTTTAGGAACATTTCAATGAAATTTTCAAAGAATATAGCTAAAATAATAATAATTCTAAAAACAAAAAATATAACATATTATATATTTCATATTATAAAATCCAAAAACAACTAATATCACAACACAATATATAAAAAAAATCAAAAACTAATATCACAAAAAGTACAATATATTAAAATTTTCCGGAAAAAACTAATATCACTCAACATAAGTAATATGTTAAAATTTTCTGGAAATAATTAATATTACAACATAATACATTAAAACTTTTAGAAACGATTAATATCACAACACAATTATTAAAATTTTCGAGAAAAGGTGACAGACTTCGAGAAAAGATGATACCAACGAGTCAAAATATTTTTGGAAAATGCAATTGTTTGACCCACCTAGATAGATATAACCCTATAAGTAATCGCGACATATTGGAAGTTTCGAAATTAATAGTTGTCCACAGATAATTGTGAGTCTCAATCCCTATAGATTTCAGTTTTTTTTTCTCGCTGATGGTCTCCACGTGTCGTATAGGATGTCTCAAAATAACCTCACATTTTAATTTATTAATAAAACGTATTATTTATTTGAAAAGTACGAATATATATTTTTTAAATATAAGGTACAACCATGGAGGTTATGTGTGGACCACAATATCCGATAAATGGCCGCCTCATCCCTGTTTGCAAACGTCCACTCTTTTGACGAAATTTTCAATAACATTTCGGCATAATTGCGAACTAATTTCATTAACGGGTTATACGCAATTAGAAATTTCGAAAATAGATTTTTTTTATTGCATTTTCGGAATGTACAAAAATGTGAGTATATTCCCTGAAAATTTCAAATCGATCCAGCGAATATTCTCGGAAATACACACATATTTGTAAGGACGCTCGGAGCGCTACAGAGCAAGCACGCGAAACTTCAAACGCGTTTTTCTCAAAACGGTGTTTTCAAAGTCGGTGGGCACGATTTCTCAAAAACGGCTCAACCGATCGGTCTGCAATTTTAACACAACCTTGTCAGATATATTATTCAGGTATTGATCGAAGGAATAAGATTTCCGATAATTATTTCTATTTTTTTTTTCAACGATTTAACGAAAAAAATTTGGTCGAAAATCGAAATTGTTTCGTTCCGGAGCCACCATTTTGTCAAAAATTAAAATTTCGACTATTCCTTCGATCAATACCTGGATTCATAGATCCCCTAAAAGAATCTTTTTGGTTTTTTTCATTTTAGATAATCCAAACCGGAGATACTTTGCTCACCGCCGGACACTTTTTTTTCGGGGACTTCCAGGAAACTTCCTACAGGAGCAATGTTAATGAATATTTTTGAAAATAAAAAATGCCAATATTAAGCTAAAAGATGCCACTACACTGCCTAATACTTTTCGTTTTGCCCAAATGAAATCCTTTTCCAGAAATAATTCGTGAAAAAAATACTTTTTTGGCCTTGAATTGCTTCCTTGAGCTCCGGAATGGTCCGTGGATTATTGGCATACAATTTTCCTTTCAGAAAACCCCAAAGAACGAAGTCCAATGGTATCAAATCGCCCGATCTTGGTGGCCAATTCACATCGACGCGGCGCGCGATTACACGACCGTGAAATTTCGTCTGCAATAACTATGCAGTAACAATGCAGCAAATAACAATTTCCAATTCTCCATAACTAAACCTCAATACTTCCTTCTGCCAGTTTCCAAAGATTACTACTCTACGTTCGCCACAAAAAAAATGGCGCGCAATTTAAAATTCCAGGTCATTTTGATTTTAGCGAAAAGGTGAAACTATCGAATAAAAATATTTTTGGAAAATGCAATTATTTTACCCACCCAGGTAGATGTACCCCGTTAATCGCAATGTTTTTTTCCCGTTTCGTATCTTCCAACCAATCAATTGTTCACACACCACTCGTGTTTTCCACAGCTCGTGTTTTTTTTTCTAACCTGAAATCTCGTCACGCGGTCAAAAGCCGCGTCCACTGAGCCGCGTGTGCATTGGATGATTTTAATTGAATTGTCTCTCTTTCGCGGGATTTGGGCGAAACATGACCCACGACAATGCCATCCTTTACCCCCTTTTCCATCATTCGTGCTGTTTTGTTCAAAGGGAAAAGTATATACCACCCCTGGAAAAATAGCGCCCCGTCTCATGCGCACGAATGCGGGAGCTGTGCGCAAAGGGTGCGTAGCCGCGAATGTTCTCGTGCGCACCATACCACGTATAAGTACAAGTCCAATAAAAGCGTCGCGAAACGCTACGAGCGTGCGCGCGCTTTGCGGGGAGCCGGACACGCAAACAATGGTCGTGTTCGTTGGGTCTCATCATTTTTATACGAACAAGTGCGCATGCGCATAATGATGCGCAAAGCGCAACTGCGCAATAAAGCGAGTCATGCGCAAAATGAATGACTCGTTTCATTGCGCAGTTGCGGGTTGCGCATCATTATGCGCATGCGCACTTGTTCGTATCAAAATGATGAGACCCAACGAACACGACCAATGCGAGCGCAAACGCGCAAAAATGCACGCAGGCGAATAATTCGCGTGCACTATCGCGGCCCGTGAATTTCGGTACTGCGTTTAAGGCGTAAGGCCACTGTAAATTTTTTGAAAAATCGATTTTTTTTTATTGGCTTAAAAAATAGTTTAAACCCTCTAGAATAAGAAAAAAAAGGTCCTGTGCGTCTTCTTTTTAAAATTTTTTCCAATAAAAAACTATTCGCAAAACTTTAAACGCGTTTTTCTCGAAACATGGTTTTTCAAAATGGCACGCAGCATAACTCGAACAATTTTCATTTTTTTTACTTGAAATTTTAACCAGATGTGAACATTTACATTATCTTGAGAATGTCGATCGGAATTTTCAAGAACTTTATTTATTGATTTTTTATTAACAAAAAACTTGCCGTTTTTTTCGTCAAAAATCAATTTTTTTTTTCAAACGCACGCCAATCCCACAAAAATTGATACCTTTTAAAATCCGATCGACATTCTCTAGCTATAGCCCTCTAGATTAATGGTTTTTTTTTTGTTCTAGATTCAAAAGTGCACCAGTGGTGCTGCGTGCCGCGGAGCCCTGGAAGCAAAACATGTCCCGGGAAGATAGCTGTGGAACCGCCATTTTGTTTTTTTTTACTGTAAAAAAATTTTATAATAAAGTTTAATGTATGCCCGATAACACCATTAAAAGTTTTTTTTCAAATACCTTCAATTTCGGGAGCAAAAAATTAGTGAAAAAACCTTTTTTTGGGCCGTTACAGTGGCCTTACCCCTTAAGGCCTCAGGCCTTAAACGCAGGCAGTAACGGGTATAAAATCATGTGCGAATATAACAATCTTTTTTCGTATGAAAAAGTGATACACGCATAAAATTAATTGCACGCATATTTAGTATGAATATCAAGCTGTTAGAAAATATATCTTTTTTTTCGGTGTACAAAATGGCCGAGTACTCGAAACTTCTCGAAACAGCTTTTTTCCAATTGGCGTGACAAGTAACTTCAACAATTTTCACGCGATTTACTTCAAATTAAAAAGTTATGTTCCTAATTGCATCTCGCAGAGAAGTACGTACGGAATTTCTGATTAATCGAAAACTTTTCATTTTATGAGCAGTTTATGAGTAGTTATAACGAAATTTTACACTGAAAATTCATTTCTTAAGGCGTTACCGTCACTTATAGCGCAAAAAAGGCCTTTTTCATGAATTTTTTTCAAAGAAAACTACAAAACTTTTTTAATCGATCAATATACCATCTTAAAGAACACATCTTGAAGAACTTTCAGTAATTTTTTTATTGAAAAATATTACATTGTTTAGTGGCAAATGGCCGTCAATGAAATAATGTTTTTATATACACGGTTTGCGGTGACCAACATTGCGGCGAAGTGGATCATCTGAAAAAAAAAATGCGGATGGATTCAGTCAAATATAAGTATAAACTAGTCTTTAATCGAAGGATTCTAAAAAATATTCATTTTTCACAAAATGGCGGACAGTCAAAGTTAATGGTTCGATTTTAACGAAAAAAAACGGCCGTTTTTTGGCAATAAAACGGCCATTTTTTCGAAAAAAAAAATCGAACGATTAAAGACTACATTTTTATGTATTAAATAAGCCTGCAAAATTTCAAGAAGATCGGTTCATTAGTGTTCGAGTAATCTTGGTCACCGACTTCAGAAATGGCATTTTGAGAAAAACGCGTTTAAAGTTTCAATTTCCGGTCGTTTACACAACGGATTCTTCTCTTTCAACGCTCATATCTCAGTCCATTTTGTTCGGATCGACTTGACATTTTCAGGACATATTCTCAGATACTTATTCTTCAAAAAAATGCAATAAAAAAATCGATTTTTTCAAAATCGCACGTGGGGGTGACCCCTTAAGTTCAAATACCTACAACTTTTGAATAAAACAAAATTTTTTTAATTCCGTGCGTACTTTTCTAGGTATTCTAATGTAGATTGACGAGAATTTTTGTTTTTTTTTTCTAGGTAAAAAATTGTGGATGCCAAATGTCACGCCGCGGAGTGCCTAAAAAACGATAACAAAAGAAAATATTAGTAGTCGGCCATTTTGTACATCGAAACAAAAGATATATATATTTTCTAACAGCTTGATATTCATACTTAATAGATGTGTAATTAATTTTATGGGTGAATCACTTTTTCATAAGAAAAAAAATTGTTAAATTAGCACATGTTTTTATACCCGTTACTAGGCACGTTACTATCCCGTTACGTGCAGTTACTATCCCTTAAGGGGGGATATACATTTAGACAGGAAAAAAAGCATTATTGGGGAATTTTTTAAACTACGAAATCATTATTCTGCATTTATCAAACGTTAGGTATACTTTAATAGTATATTTACGTATACAAAACAATTTTTTCAAATTATTTCATCGTCAAAATGACGGAGCTGTCGCAGAGTGTTACAGCAAGGTCGCCGCGGGATTTGCGAATCGGCGTGCAGTCTAGCTTCCCGTAAACTTTGATTTCCAAAAAAGTTCAAACTTTTTTTTCAGTTAGAACATGTATATTTTCTATGCGACGGTTATTAAAAATGAAGAAAATGGTACGCATTTACAAAAAAAAATAAAAATTTCACGCAACATTTTTGTAAAATGTGGATTAACGAAGTCGTTTTTTTTTTTTTTTTTTTTTTTTTTTCATTTTTTCAAAAACAATTCTCGTCACGTAGAAGGTACGAATATTATCAATATCTCTACCAAGTTTCAACTCAATCGGCTTAATAGTTTTTGAGTAATCCTGCACGTCAATTTCGATAATGCAGTTTTGAGAAAAACACGTTTGAAGTTCACCCCCGCACAGATCCGAACGGTGAGGCACAGCGTTGACGGGCTGTAAAGTTTGAATTTCGCTTTGAAACTTTGGGAAAATATTATACATATATAGTTGTGTCGTTTAAAGAGAAAATAATCGATTTTTTGATCGTTGAAAATATATATCCCGCCTTAAGTGACGTATGTATTGTGCCCGATGCATTTATACGTACGATACCTCGTTATCGCGTTTTCATTATATATATATATACGCGGAATGAAATCATCCGGATTATAACGCAAGGCAATTAACGAGCGGCGGGGGGGGGGGGGGTATTTTTGCGTGGATACAGCGAGAACGCAAGAGAGCACTCCATCCACTTCGACACAGTGCTTGATACATGTGTTCATATATATATATACAGGGTGTTAGGAAGGTCGATGCAAAGCCTCAAGGGGGTGATAGGTCACCTCGTTAGGAACATATCTAACCAAGGTTACCTTAGTCCAAAGCCTAAGAATTTCGAGTTATCATGGTAAATATGATTTTCGGAAAATTTTCCAAAATTAGGTACTAACTCGTTCATAATGTTCAAACCGACGATAATTAGTAACGAAAAACTGATTTGCATCTTAGATTAATGTATATTCAATCGACAAACACCAATACAATCATCTGTATCCACACAATCACTAAATGGGACGTGTTGAATAACTAAAAACTTGTCAAAGAATAAACATGCTTCTTCTGTTAATGTTATTTTTAAAAAAATGCATTAACATAAGGTAAACGAGTTAGTACCTAAGTTTGGGAAAATTTTGAAAAATCATACTTACCATGGTAACTCGAAATCCTTAGACATTGGTCTGAGGTCTGGTCGACGTTCCTAAGCTCTGTATGTACATATGGGTTAGGGGAATGCTATATATATCACTCCCCTCCCCCTATATATATATATATATATATATATATATATATATGTGTGTGTATATATATACATTAGCGTGATTCGTTTCAGGGCAACTTTTTTTTGCCCCATCGTGCCCGAAAACCTTTAGTTGCTACCCAAAAACGAACTTTCGTGAAAGGGGGGTGTTGTCAAAAAATATTTAGAGGTCGCGAATCAAAATTGAAGGTTTCCCATTTGATTAACCCCGTGCGGAAAACTGATACGGCATCCCTAATAAAAATAAGGGCCTTTCAGGGCTTCCCTAGTGCTTTCCCTAGTAGGGATTTCCACAATGGGCCCAGACTTGGCCATTATCGGGATAAATTTGTAGGGATTTCCACAATAGGCCCCGACTTGGCCATTATGGGGATAAACCTGTAGGGATTTCCACAATAGGACCCGACTTGGCCATTATAGGGATAAACCTGTAGGGCTTTCCACAAAAGGCCCAGACTTGGCCAGTATAAGGATAAACAAGTAGGGATTTCCACAATAGGCCCAGATCTGACTATTATAGCGATAAACCAGTACAAATAGCTTAGGCTACATGGTTGATGGTATTTCAATTATTCAAATCGATTATATACTTCGATCGAATAATATTATCGAACGCAAATTGGGAAAAAGCGTAAGGGCAGTAGCAAATAAAAATCAACGAAGAACACAAATATTCAGACAAAAATCAGACAGTATTTACTTATCAAATTAAAGAAACCTTTTACATAGATACAAACAATTACTTATGGTTTCACTCATACATGGAGGAATGCTAGCGCATAAATGTGTACAGTCCCAACCGGTTTTCTCGACATTTTTATAGCAACTAATTTCCGCTCAATACTCATCATAGGGAAAATTATTTCTTCTGTAGACTTCGCTGATATTTCCCATTCATAAACTTTATCTGACTGTCTAGGATAAGTAAATAAATTGATCTTTGTTTTCCAGATCTTTCCCTCAATGGAAATAGATTCCACTGATTCAGTAGACCCGTATATTTTTTTAATTTCTACTACACATCTATTCCTTAGAATGGATGTGTAGTAGAATATATTTGTTTAAATAATGCAAAAGACTGGCATAACTATATAAATATAATCAATGTGATAATCTTATAATTTCAAATTTAAGTGTTACAAGCTATCACAATTCTACGAAATGTTATCATAGTGGATAGTTCCTCAAAGATAAATGTTTGCAGTGAAGAGAGTTCGCCTCACATTATTTTTTGTATTAATTTTGTCATGGCAGTTTGTCATAAAGGCTCACATGCAAATACGCAATCACATTTCTACGCGCGCACACATACATACACATGTACTCACGCCCACACCTATGCACATGAAAAATTACATAAAAACAAATACAGATATACCCTGACGCATTTAACATACACGTATATCCACTGATACGGATATTTTATGGCGCTGAAATGGTTTTGATGAGGCGCCGTTGAGGCATTTTCAGGGCGCTAAAATGGTTTTGATGAGGCGCCATTGAGGCAACTTATAAGGCCCCGGTCGTTGCGCCTTTAATGGCCCTTGTTGACAAAGTGTGACCGGCCGCTAACGGCCCTCATGTGGCTTCCAGATTAGGGCCCGAATAAAGTTAGGGGAATATTATTGGGGCCCGATCACAGCCCCAACTCAATTTCCGCACGGGACATTGAAAAAAATGTTTTTCTCATTATTAGTGTTACCATTCCGTGAATTTTGATATCGCGATATTTTCCAAGTGGGTTCTCATAGGAAATATGATACTCCACAATAGAGTTCATTGAGTCATGGCCGTAAATTCAACCGTTTCAGAGGCATCATTATTTCAAGTGAATGTTGTGCAAAATATCTATTCAAACGGCTGTAACGCCTGAGCTATTAGATATATCGAAAAAATGCAAATGAGAACTTTGTAGAGAAAGTAATTTTCTACAAAAAAGTCTAATAAGCCGAGCCCGAAAATTCAACTCTTTTTCAGCTATAGGTGGATGAAGTAAAATAAATTGATTTTTTTTTGTTTAAAAAAAATCTATTTATTTTACTTCATCCACCTATACCTGAGAAAGAGTTGAATTTACGGGCTCGGCTTATAAGACTTTTTGAAGCAAATTATTTTCTCTACATAGTTCTCATTTGAATTTTTTTTCGATATATCTAACAGCTTAGGCGTTACAGCCGTTTGAATGGATATTTTCATACAATATTCACTTGAAATAATGATACCGCTGAAACGGTTGAATTTACGGACATGGCTCAATGAACTTTATTGTAAAGTATCATATTTCCGATGAGAATCCACTTGGAAAATATCGCGATATCAAAATTCGCGGAATGGTAACACTAATAATGAGAAAAACATTTTTTTCAATGTTAATCAAATGGGAAACCTTCAATTTTGATTCGCGACCTCTAAAATTTATTTGACAATACCCTCTTTTCACGAAAGTTCGTTTTTGGTACCAACTAAAGGTTTTCGGGCACGATGGGTCAGAAAAAAAGTTACCCTCAAACGAATCACCCTAATAATAATAATAATAATAATAATAATAATAATAATAATAATAATAATAATATATATATATATATATAGAGAGAGAGAGAGAGAGAGAGAGAGAGAGAGAGAGAGAGAAGAGTAATATATGCAGCAGTATATAAAAGGCACAATACCAATCTGAAACAAGTACTATACAGCGGGGAATGCGAGCCAACTCACCTCTGTCTGTATTCTATATCGACTATATCGCCGGACTGTTGAACAGCTCACCACAGGATTGCTCTCTCTCTCTCTCTCTCTGTGTGTGTGTGTGTGTGTGTGTGTGTGTGTGTGTGTGTGTGTGTGTCTCTCCAGTACGTTGCTCCTATTGCACGGCACCGAGAACTGTTACCAAAAGGATTTCCTTGTCCCCGCCCCTTCCCGCTCCCCAAATCCTGGGCTCGCGAGTTCCGAAGCGTGAGAGGAAATCGCCCGCCGGAAAATCCTACCTCGTTCACGGCTCTTCCCCAATTTCCTCTCACTCACTGTACTTTTCTCCCCATATATATATATATATATATATATATATATATATATATATATATATATATATATATATATATGTATATGTATATGTATATGTATGTGTGTGTGTGTGTGTGTGTGTGTGTGTGTGTGTGTGTGTGTGTGTGTGTGTGTGTGTGTGTGTGTGTGTGTGTGTGTGTGTGTGTGTGTGTGTGTGTGTGTGTGTGTGTGTGTGTGTGTGTGTGTGTGTGTGTGTGTGTGTGTGTGTGTGTGTGTGTGTGTGTGTGTATACGCACACGAAAACGTAATTGTGAAGACTTTGAGGACTGTTCTCATAGTAGCTAATTATCCCCGTACTCAACATTATGTAAGCCCCAATATCTTAGCAATAACCTTTGGATAAATGTAGGCATATTTATATAGGGTAACTTCTAGGACCGTCCAGTCCCCAAAATCAATTATTCCTTTGAAAATAGTCAGGTGTGCTCACCGTCGAAATTAAGTGCATGCAGATAATGGAATTCCCTATATATACTATATATATATATAACATTTTCCCATATGTATTTGCGCATATATTAATATTTATATGCTATGGGTGTACATATGTGTATTTGTCAATATATATATTGAGTTAAAACGGCAACGCATATTAAACTCCGCCAATTTGATACAAAGGGGAGCCCACCGTCTGTCTCGTTAATTCGCATATTATATTGAAAAATTAAAGAATGCATTAGCGCGCGATCCACGCTCGTTTAGGCAAGTTCAATTATATTTTTGCCGGGGGAAGGGGGATACTAAATCGCGCGCATTGCGTTCATTGTATCGTTGTTTGCGCGCACCAAATACGAGGCTATGTTCCCCTGCTTGAAATCAAGCTCGAACGCTGATTAAAACGCAAAAGACACACTTTTGGGCATTACGAACTAATTGGTACAGTGTCGTTGTCATGAGAATTTATTGTTTCAATGTACAATTCCAAAATTTCCATAATGCGTGAGCTCTTAGCTCGTATTTTCATTGCCAATTCTTGATGATAAATTATCTATTGAGTATTTATTAACTTGCGTAATTTTTATTTGAAATTATTTGCTCGAGTACCCAACAAACTGTGGAGCTTTAAAGCTCGCGTCGATCGCCGACTGTTGAACGTTTCTAGAGATTGAGCCATGCATAATGCACATGCAAGAACCATAAAGAGCTTGTCGCGTTTACGGAAGTGCCGACGAAAAAATGAAAAAATTAAGCCAAGGAGACTCCGGGTAAACGAGCGAGCGTTGACAGACTAAAGTAGCGATGAACTTTGGTATTTGCGTTGCGTGAGGAAAAAAATCATAATTCGACAAATATGATTTCGACGACGGCTATACGGTAGGGCCCCGTATAGTTGGTGACGAAAACGATTAGAGAAGAGGAAGAAGAGAAAAGATCGAGGCTCGCATGTGTCTCGTGTACAGGCCGCACAGATCGACGAATTTGTCGGATTTTTCGACTGAAAGGGCGCCGAAAGTACGTTTTTATTCGAATTTTAACAAATCGTCGTTGGATCAAGACGTTTCGATTTTATAATTGGAAATATCATATTTGAATATGAATATGAAAATTGTGTATGTGAGGAAATTATTTCGAACGCGTAGGTCCATGTACAGGGTGTCCCATTTACATATTTTGACGCGAATGTTCCTCCAACTATGCGTTGTGAAACTCAACTCTCCAATTTTTTTTTAAAAGCCTGCCTGTAGGAGAGGAAGACAACAAAAAGAATCTTTTAAAAATATGCGATCTCGCATATTTTGTTCAAGGAGGCAATTTTAAAAAATGCTGAAAATTACCTCGTGGAAATATGCTGCTGACCAATAAAAAATCTGATTTTCGATTATTGTACTGAATTTGCTCTGTACACTCGGACGATGAAAAAGGTGTAGTTTTATTAAAAGAAAACCAAGATCACGTCGAAAATGAAAGGCACCACTCGGAAAAAATGTGCATGTACCTGGAAAAAAAAGATGTTATTGGGTTTATCTAAAACATTTTTCCAAACAACGCATAGGTTCAGAAATATTTGACAAGAAAGAGCAGAACGGGACACCCTGTACATGTATACAGGCTGGTCCGAAATGTGATTTTAAAAAGAAAAATCTAGATGCCTCGTATCGATACCTATCCGAATAACTCCCACGTATGTTCTACGAGCTTTTTTAGTTTTCGAGAAAACAAAAATTTTATTTCATTTTTTCATTGAGCGTAATTCGTGCGCTATGTTATGAAAAAAAAAAAATGAAAAATCAACTACGTTATTGAGGCATCATAGAGACTCTGTATAAAAAATGTGGTCCAACGATAACTTGACAATGGTCTGAAAAATAAAAATAAGAACGTTTTATAATTTACATGAATGTAGTTCTCGATGTACGTAGTCGTTTTTCTGAGAAGCAATTTTTCATAAAATTGCGAGAGTTAGAAAAATGCACTTTTAGCAAAAAATTATACTTGAATTCGGGGACTTAAACAATACTAAATATCAAGGGAAAAAACGACTACGTGCAACGATAACTACTGCAATTACAGAGATTTTAGTTTATTAAAATTGGTAATAGGACACTTATAGCTCGAGTTATGATTAGACTAGGCTAGATCAAGAAAAGTCATTTCGAGAAAAACGCGATTGAAAGCCGTAAGGGGTTAGGCCACTCTAGAGGCGAAAAAAATAGGCTTTTTGGGGATTTTTTTTCTTCAGAAAAACTATAAAATAAATCGAGATTACAAAAAGGGTGTTTATCATACATATCAATGACTGTATACGATAATTTTTTTGACCCGATTAATTTCAAAATGGCGGCTGTACAACGTTTATTTCAAAACTGCATTTTTTTAATTGGCCGGAATCATAACTCAGACAATTTTCAACCGATTCACTTGAAATGTTGAATATATCTTGAAAAATACATTGTCTATGGAAGTACGTAGGATTTTTTTTTTATATTGCATAGTTCAGTTGTTATTAACAATTATCTGACGACTTTTTAGGCAAATGTTCCACTTTCCAAAAATTTGCCTGAAAAATTGTTAATAACAAATGAAGTATGCAGTATAAATAAAAAAATCCTAGGTACTTCCATAGACAATGTATTTTTCAACATATATTCAACATTTCAAGTGAATCGGTTGAAAATTTTCTGAGTTATGTTTCCGGCCAACTTAAAAAATGCAGTTTTGAGATAAACGCTACACAGCCGCCATTTTCAAATTAATCGCTTCAAAAAAATTATTGTATACAGTCACTGATATGTATGATAAACACCCTTTTTGTAATCTCAATTTATTGTGTAGTTTTTCATTTTTAAAAAATCCCCGAAAAAGCCAACTTTTCGGCCTCTAGAGTGGCCTAACGCCTTAATATACGTAAATCGTTGCACTACGTGCTCCCAGCAAATTGTCTGTAACTTGATCAATTTTCAATATTTTACCTTCAAAGTTTTTTCCCGTATTTATGCATATGTGTACTTTAAGGAAATGCAAAAAAAAAATTCTCAACCCGTCACAGTGGTATCCCGCTTCAAACAAATACGTTTGAGAGGATGTCACTAAAGTTCAGATGATACAAAATAACACTCATACAAGTCTAAATAACTCCAAATAGCTATTAAACATTTCTAAAACGAAATTGCATACACGAAAATGGAAAAAAGAATAACCTATGGTACAGGAAAACTCGAAAAAGATTTTGAATGCTTTTCTCTCGAAGACCAAAAAAGATCGTAGAACATACATGGGGGTGATTCGGATAGGCTATGATAAGGATAGCATAAAAGGCATCTAGATTTTCCCCTTGGACGTCCTTTTTCGTGTCACCAGGGTGTCCCAGAAGTGAATGCGTTCTCTGAAATGGGGGGTTGGTGGTGAAATTCTGAGTCGATTGATATAAGCATGTGTGTGTCTCAGATCAACGCCTGAATTATTATTAATTTTTAACGGCTGGCCAATCAGGTGCGCCGATGAGCCCAGTGGTTCCTGGCGGGAGGACCGCACCTACAGGCCTCACTGCTCGCATACGTCGGCTCATCGGGCGCACCTGATTGGCCCGCCTTTAAAAATCCATAATAATTCAGGGGTTGATCTGAGACCCACACAAGCTTATATCAATCGACTCGGAATTTCACCCCCAACCCGCCATTTCACAGAACACATTCAGTTCCGGGACACCCTGTATATAAACGCCTATTTACACCCTGAAATTAAATGAGAGTGCACCGTCGCGACGTTATTATATTCCATGCAAGGATACATCGTCGATGGAACGACGGCTCCAGGCGAGGCGTTAAATGGACCCGAGAGGAGAAAAAAAACAGGAAAGACACGATTATTCATGCAGGATGGACGACGTGCGAGGTGTGAGGACGGAAAAGATATATAAATTATATTAATCTATGTGTCGTAATGGATTTGTATGTGGGATTGAAGAGGATGAGAGCAACGATTGCGTGGCTGTGCTGGAACTATTTAATTGAGAATGATGTAAGAATAAAGCATTGCAGGAATGGAGGAGCGAGAACACCAATTATTTCCTGATTATTATTCTCCCTCTCTCTCTCTCTCTCGCTCTCTCTCTTTCGCCATCTCGCTTATTTTAAAAGAATAAATAGGATTTGAACGAGCACTTAATTAAAACTTGTAATCCAGGCGGATGATACGCCCGGATTGGGAGACCCAAAGACTTTTCCGAATTATTAAATCCCTATATACGAAATGTAACCGTGAAAGAGAGCGGTCCTACGTGCGCCAAGGGCCATGAGTTCGATCCATCGCTGCCGTCTTTCGCCGCGGAACTAATTACGATATATCGATGGTAGGCGAAAAAGGAACATAATTTGGCAAAATGATATTTATTAAACGAACCGCGTTCATCGGCGACTCGACGCATTTTCGCGTTTCCGAATAAACCGCAACAGCGTGGTGGTTTCATATTACGTATTGTTCTGTTGCATATTCGGTTCCACTGAGGGCTTTTGCTTTTGTTCTTTTCGCCCGGGAAATATCGTATCTCGGTCGAAAGTTAATTACAATGCTGGTCGGCCGATAGCTAATTAATCGGGATATTCGAAGTATGGACAAAGGCCGCCTGGTATCAAAAGCGAATTTAATTTTGAATGCTCGTACAGCCATGTTGATTCGGCAAGTAAATTTTATTTGCAACCATTTTTGGCTACATTCGCGACAAAGCGTCACCAACTTTTTCAGACCGAGCAAGCGGACTGATGATTGAAATTCGGAATATGAATTTTCAGCGTAACGCCAACTGTTCGTCGTTTTATCCCCATTCAATTTTAATCGAAACAACGAACTTTAAATTCCTTTCCAACATCGTTTTGACGGGGGACCTCTCTGGAAGCCCAATTTGAAAGGACAGAATGATGATTTTTTTTTTCCAGTAACACATTGGTTGGAATAAATTAATTTTTTTCCAGCATGTTGTACTCGTGCTTGTGGTTACAATGTAATTTTTTCGGAAGCAAATCTTTCAAAGTGTTCCTGGTGCTGCAGTTGGCGTTGATGTCCTCCAGCGGCGAGGCCCGAAACGGTGGGATCTCTACCAGGCTCAAATGTAATTTGAAACGAAAACAAAAAATTTTTTCTTCAAATATATCCAACTGGCTATGGGTTCACGATTCACTTTTCGAAATTTCGAAAAATACAAAAAATGACAACTTCTCGGCAGAAAACCTGAATTTTCTCTTGAAAAACAGCATGCTGAAGTCATTGTTATTAACAAATGGTTCATTCAATTTAAAAAATGCGATCGTGAACCGAAAATGACTACTGTTTGAACACTAACCGTGCGAATTCAAGTCAATAGTCTGAAAGCTACTCAAGACATCAATCTCGCCGTGTCAAGGTATGTAGTTTCGAGATAATCGCGTTCAAACTGGACGGATCGCGGTTGAGGACTTAGGCCACAGTAACGGGTATAAAATCGTGTGCGAATTTAACAATTTTTTTTCGTATGAAAAAGTGATTCACTCATAAAATTAATTACACATCTATTTAGTATGAATATCAAGCTGTTAGAAAAAATATATTTAAATAAATATATTTAAATATATTATTTTATTTATTTATAAATAAAAATATTTATAAATAAATATTTTATAAATAAATATTTATAAATAAATATTTTATTTATTTATAAATATAAAAATAATATATTTAAATAAATAAAATAAAAATAAAAAATATATTTAAAAATAAAAATATATATTTTTCGATGTACAAAATGGCCGACTACCAATATTTTCTTTTGTTATCTTTTTTTAGGCGCTGCACAGCGTGACGTTTAGCATCCACAATTTTTGACCTAAAACAAAAAACAAAAATTCTCGTCAATCTACATTAAAATACCTAGAGAAGTACGTACGGAATTTAAAAGATATTGTTTTATTCAAACCTTGTAGGTATTTGAACTTAGCAAATGAATTTTCAGTGAAAAATTCCGTTATAACTGCTCATAAATTGCTCATAAAATGAAATGTTTTCGTTTAATCAGAAATTCCGTACGTACTTCTCTGCGAAATGCAATTAGGAACATAACTTTTTTATTTGAATTAAATCGAGTGAAAATTGTTGAAGTTATTTGTCACGCCAATTGGAAAAAAAGCTGTTTCGAGAAGTTTCGAGTATTCGGCCATTTTGGACATCGAAAAAGAATATACATATTTTCTAACAGCTTGACATTCATACTAAATATAGATGTGTAATTAATTTTATGAGTGAATCACTTTTTCATACGAAAAAAAATTGTTAAATTCGCACATGATTTTATACCCGTTACTGTGGCCTAAGGCCTTAACCCGACGCACACTGTTCCACTAAAATATATGTAACTTCGTCAGTTTTTTATATTTCATGGTCCGGTTGGTCTTAAAATATTCTTGAAAGTTCACACTATAACCATGTACAAAAAAAAACGATTTTTTTAAGTTTCCAGAGAGGAATACCCCTTAATATCGCACGTTCACGATGAAAAATCCAATTCCACGATTTCATTCGATCGACATCAAACCCAGACGAAATAGGTGCACTCCAACGATCTTCCAATGAGAGGCGGAACGACATTCAGACAGCTGGCAGCCGCAAATTAGGATCGAGACGTGGAATCATTCGTTCCGAAATCTCATTCTAAGCGGCCCATTGATCTCACGTCACTGCATCATTACCTATACGGAGGAGTGGAAAAAAACAGGTTCAAACAAATTCTACACGTCAATGAATCGATGGTGCTTAGAGAAAATCCTCCGATAAAACGATGTTTAATCGAAACGCCTGAAAAACTCGTCGACGCGGGTGTATGTGTCATCGTTGTGTGTGGGTGTGAGAGCGAAAAAGAGAGAGAGAGAGAGAGAGAGAGAGAGAGAGAGAGAGAGGACGAGAAAGAGAGAGAGCGCAACTTCTTCCAGAAGTAAAGGGGATAAAGTGGATAAGGCGAGAGAGCCACGCCTTCCTTCACGCTTGGTAAAGTATACCGACCATGAGCACCGGCGTCCCATTAAGAAACGTCATGGCCTAATTAACTTCTCACATAGATGCAAATATATACGTATATACGGGGTGTCCTGTTACGAATCGATAATCCTGCAACTGTCGATAGGTCTGATCACGTCCTACTATATGCTGGAATTTCAGTTTAGTAAAAGACCCACGTTTTTCGAGATTTTAGGGTTTTTGTTGTTTAAAAAAAAAATCATCTGCTTTTGGTTTTTCGCATGGCCTTTCTACGAATGATATGAATCGACAATAATTAAGCAACTTTTTAAAGTAATTGGCACGATGTGCGTAGTACATTTTTTTTACACCGCAAGCTATCAATGTCGGATGTCCGCATTGGTTTGTATGAAAATTCTGCATAATATATTTTTTCATAAACTTTCCTTAATGTTTAAGGTAAAAAAGAAAAATGTTCTAGATAAAACAAATAACGAAGAGTATTTTAAAAAAACCCGCGTCAAAAGCCTTTCATTTGTGGAAATGGCATGCGAAAAACCAAAAGCAGATGTTTTTTATCTCGAAAACCGTGAGACTTTAACTAAAATGAAATTCCAGCATATAGTTGGACATGAGCTCACCTATGGACAGTTGCAGAATTATCTATTCATAAGAGAACACCCTGTACATATATATATATATATATATATACACACACACACGCATATACGTATATGTCCAGGGTGATTCACAACTATGAGGGTTCCCTTGTTCAGCACAGAAGGTGTGCAAGCTGAACGCTTTTTTAAAAAGTGAAAAATTAGCGGAACATTCGCGTTCAAAGTCTGACGCTGACTAAACAATGACACGGCATTTGCTTACGCGGGATTTTTGTTCTTTAAGGGGCCTAAGAATACACCTAAGAGCCGGAAAAAAGTCATTTTTGTGAATTTTTTCAAGGAAAACTATTTGAAATTTCGCATTAGAGTTTTAATTATCTAAAAGTATATACAATCAATAATATGTTTAATTGTCTTTATTTAAAAATATCAAAAATATACAAGGATATTGTCTGATCCTTGGAGCGTCGTAAAAAAATCTGCGTATACGGTACCCACTGGCGTTTCTTCAAAAATCATCTGAAAAAAAAAACCAAAAAGATTATTAAATTAGATACTATAATCTAGTACTTGTCATAGCCGATTTTGAAAATATCGATTCATGACAAAATGGCGGACGTTTGAACATAAATAGTGATTTTTGGGCCAAAAATTAGTTATCATTTTGCCTATAAAACAAAAACTAAGTAACGGAAAAAAAATCCTATGACAAGTACTAGATAATGGTGTATAGAATAACCACAAAAAACCTCAAGGCAATCGGTTCATTGGTTTTCGATAAATTTTGGGTACCGATTTGAAAAACGTGGTTTTGAGAAAAACGCGTTTGAAAATTTGGGAATGAATAAATCATGAAATTTGTCAACTTACATGGAATCATTGATACCAGGCCCATAGTGTAGGTCTTCTACGGTCGACGGAATGCTCGTAGTTTCTAAATCCTCGACCCCGACCATCTAGGTGTATATCTCCCCGTCAGCGGTTATGCTTAGCTGTAAAAATTTACAAAAAAAAATACTTTTTTCAAAACCAATATATTTCGACAGTATATCATCCATAAATGTTCCCTCAAAATTTCAAGGTGATTGGATCAAAATTGATAGATTTACAGGCCGTTATGTTGACGCCCGTCGGAACTCTCGGAGCGTCGTTCGAAACTTCAAGCTCTTTTATCTCGAAAGTACGTTTTCGAAGTCGGTGAGCAAGACATCTCAAAAACTACCGCATCGCTATTTTTGAAATTGTTACGGCTTTTTAAGATTTCGAAATATAGTATTTCATCGTAGGATTTTTATTCCAATGCATACTTTCGATTTGATAAACAAATGTGATGTGTACATTTTTTTAAACAAGCTTTTATTCAACGTACTAAAAAGTAGCGAACATTTTTTTTTACCAGGTCGTCTATATGTGACTATAAATAAAAGCTTGGGGCGCTCAAAATTTAGACATAAGCCCCACGCATTTATTTATAATCACATATAGGCGACTTGGGTAAAAAAAAATATTTTCTACTTTTTAGTAAAGTGAATAAAAGCTTGTGTAAAAAAATGTTTATACATGTAAATTATTCTTTTCGTTTTAGTCTTTAATTTATTTTAGCTCTAAATAGTTGAGAAGTGAGTGAAATATGGATTTTCCCTTTTGCATTTCACAAGAAAGGCATCTCACACCAAGTCGAGTTAAATAAAATCTTGTAAAAATCCCAATTTTTTCGCAAAAAATCAAGACTCTCACTTTGAACACGCGCCATCAGTTCGATATTTCGGAAATTCCTTCGATTGATCCTCAACGATCGATGATCCTCAACGATCGATTGAGATTGAGACTATGTGATTTCGAAGACATTCCACTTAGCGAATCTTTCCATCCCCAAAATCGACTATTTTTTTTAAAAGAAACCCCAGACCATTTCCAAAACCCCTAGATGTGCTGTTATCCAACATTGAATAGAAACAACGAGTTCAAAAAATCCTTTCCCTCATACTCATAATAAATAATCACATACATCCATATGTCCCAGGATGCACACCCAAGGCCTCGTGACCTACAGGAACGATTGACGACACCAGGTTGTAGTATGCGTTAGACACGGTTCGAGACACAGCCGACGGTTTCAATATGCGTGTGACACGTTCATTGAGAATCACGAGTCCGCGGTGCAAATGCGTGTAAAATTATTCAACTTGAATAAAAAACGAAACATTGTCTACTCGATTATCATTGTTACTAGGAGAAGAGAAAACTCGAACTCGTGTTGCATAGTCCGCAGATCCTACCACATCCCTTTAGGGATTTAATGAGGCCGCCAAATGGACCCCACATTGGTGCCCAAGTGGATTTCGCGCTATTTCCCGATTGACGTCATTGGAGAATTTTTTTTTAATTCTCAGCCGGAATTCGTTGGGTCTCCCAAAAAAATGACCTTGCGTGATCCCGGCCACAAATTTGTTGGGGACTCCCAAGATGCACCCACATCTGTATAGGGGTTTGTTAAGGACACCGCACATAGGGATGAGATTAGATTAGACTAGATTAGGTTTATTAGTGCGACTAGGACAGAAACGTCCTCTATCACAATGGGGAGTCTTCATTGGGGTGCAATTGCATTCTGCACACTTCCCCGAGCATCGTTGTTCGACAATTCTTACCACGTTCAGGTCGAAATATGTCAAAATTCACGACGAAAATTCGGCGTGTTGAAACATAACCTACTCGTTCCGTGAACGTGTACGTGTGTGGTGATTTTATTCCAAAGTGCAGTACAATAAATAACAAACGATAAGTACGGCCAATTTTCAGTCATGTGATTTAAATAGATGTTCAAAATGTACATTTTTAAGGGATACTTTGTCCTTGGAGTGCCATATTTCAGGTGTTTACATTTTATTTTTTTTCAAAGGAAACGAGTAAAGATTTTTGAGTGCGGTTTTTTCTTGCTTTTATTCATAATATACAGAACGTTAAAAGAAATTTTTTTGAAAAAAAAACCAAAATGGCTGCCGTTGCAGCTCCGCGAAAACAGGTCCTCAAATCGCGAGAGGTAAACGGCTGACATCACTGCCCCCTCTTTGTTGATCTGAAACACAAATTCAAAGCATATTATCAATCTGTGACCCTTTGGTCATGGAATGACGGATGGGTTTTTCGTTTAGTACAAATTTCGGAAAATGGCGGCAATTTAAAAAAAATCGAATTTTCGCGTTTTTTTTCGCATAAAAAGATAAATAATAAATGCAAAAATGTATCTATCGAAAAAACGATCAGTCATTCCGTGAAGACATATTTTCTGAGTATGCTCTCCAAATTTCAGGTCGATATGTTAATTACAGCGGTCAGGAGAGTGTCAGCCATTTCTAAAAACGTGTTTTCGAGAAAAACGCGTTTAAAGTTTTGTAATGTGTTTACACAAAAGTGTTCATAATTACCGCTAATCGGCAATGCCTGGTCCATAGAGACATCCCTTCTCTTCTTCTAGCTACTCATGTTGAGCCGCTAACATCTCCCGCTGGCCACAAAGGACAAAGTCTCCCTTAAGTAATTTATAATTTTTACGATAAGATTTATACTTTTTTTAGGATCACGTTATCGGGGCCATCAGAAGCGACGATTTTTTTTTATTTCGGTGGAGTCGCTGACGCACGGTGAAGGTCACCTTCACTGTTTCAAGTGGAATGGTACATATTTTTTGCAACCATCTTGTGGAGCACCTCAAACCGCGTAAAAAAAAACATTCGGGGGTCAAAGTTGTTCAAGATCATTCAAGGTCACCTATTAAAATGAAATACAAATCTAAATATCTCGGATCAGTACCAAATATTTGGTAGTGATCTGAGACATTTAGATTTGTATCATCGATACTGACCTTGAATGACCTTGAACGACTTGGATCCCCTAATGTTTTTTATGCAGCTTGAGGTGCTCCACAAAATGGTGAAAAAATGTACCATGCCATTTAAAAAAGTGGAGGCGACCTTCACTGTGCGTCGGTACCTCCACCGAAATGTATATACAGGGTGTTCTGTTACGAATGGATAATCCTGCAACTGTAAATAGGTCAGATCATGTCCTGCCATATGCTGGAATTTTAGTTTAGTAAAAGTCCCACGGTGTTCGAGATTTTGGACTTTATGTTATTCATTGAAAAAAAAATCATCTGCTTTTGGTTTTCCGCATGCCGTTTCTACAAATGATATGAATCGACAATAACTAAGCAACTTTTCAAAGTAATTAGCACGATATGCGTAGTACATTTTTTTTCGACTGCGGACTATCCAAGTCAGATGTTCGAATTGGTTTGGATGAAATTTCTGCACAAGATCTTTTACATAAAGTGTCCTTAACATTTAAGGTTAAAAATACCACTTTTCTAGATAAAACGAATAACCAAGATTTCTTTAAAAGCAGGTAAAAAACTTATAATTTGTAGAAATGGCATGCGAAAAACCAAAAGCAGATTATTTTTATCTCGAAAACCGTGGGGCTTTTACTAAACGTGAATTCCAGCATGATCTGACCTATCGACAGTTGCAGGATTATGCATTCATAACAGTTCACCCAGTATTGTATGTTTAGAAAAGTCAACGTACAGAATGCGACGGAATGCATCAAGAATCGTGTCGGATTCCGTTCGATAATGTGGGAGTCCATTAGTATTCAAATTGGATTCGTACATTGGATTCCAATGGCGAATCCCAATGAGAATCCACTGTCCGAGGGAGACATTTTACCATACGGATCCAGTGCGATGACCCATTTGATTCCTATCAGAAAACAGAGACAAGTATGAGAATCCAATAGGATCCCGGTGACAATTTCAGCTCGGATTATCCCGGTAGCTGCTGTCGTGAGAGTAATTTTTTTTCGGACCCCATAATGAGGAAGCAGTGACAATTGGATAGAGAAGTGGGGCTGGGGAATGAAAGCCGAGGATCGATCGCGAGTGATGCAAATGATCTGGGCCTTCATAAAGGTAGCAAAAGAGGGCAACGAAGATCAAAAAGATCGATAGGGGGGGGGAGCGATACCCTGGAGATGGTGGTGAGTTGCACACACCTGGCACTTTCCGGGCTGATGGAATAAAATGGACGGAGACGTAAGCTGAAACCCGAGAAAGGTAGGCGTCCTCAGCTGGGTTAAAGAGGATTCGGAAAAAGGAATAAGATAGAGACACTGTCGGGTTTGCCTGAACACATACAACTTCAACGCCTTTCCTCATTCTCTCTTTCTCTTTTCGTCCTCATCTCGCCCGTCACGCCCTCTCTATCACTCATCTCTCACATCCTATCCGTGGCTGCTTAGTGGTTGGAACTCTTCACGCGGACGAGTGGTCCGGAGCTAATGGGCCTGAAGGCCAATAAAGAAGGTAACGACAGCGGAATGCCATATACGAAGCAATTCACGAGCTCGCGATCTCGATTACGTTCGCGATTCATCATGCCTGATGACAGCCAATGACGAAAGTCGTAATACGCGCAACGAGGTGAAAATTCAACTATACTAAACTCAGCCAAGATCTTTGCGGTGTATGCACTTGGCAGCGCGCTAAAAATGACAGGCAGCGCCTGATTGGAGCTGAGCATGTGATTAAGGGGTCTTCTCACTTTTGAATCTAAAAAAATGCTTTTCACGATTTTTTTGATAGGTTTATATTATAGATATTGATATAAAAGTTGTTACACTTAAGGGGTTAGGCGAAAGAAAAATTTTCAAAAAATCGATTTTTTTCGATAAAACGGTGCTTTATCATCATAAAAATAGGTTACTATTCGATTTATAGCGAGAACATTTTTTTTCGACGACTTCGAGCGTACGTACTTTGAACGCGTTTTTCTCGAAACATCTTTTTTCAAATTAGGGTGACAAATAACTTCGACAATTTCGACTTGATTTACTTCAAATTTAAAAGTTATATTCCTAATTGCAACGCCGAGAAGTACGTACGGAATTTCTGATTAATCGAAAACTTTTCATTTTATGAGCAGGTTTATACGAAATTTTTCACTGAAAAGTCAAGTTTAATTAAAATTTAAGTTCAAATACCTACAATTTTTGAATAAAACAATATTTTTTTTATTCCGTAAGTACTTCTCTAGGCATTCTAATGTAGATAGACGAGAATTTTTGCTTTTGGCTCTGGGTAAAAAAATGTGGATGCTAAATGTCACGCCACGGAGCACTTAAAAAAAAGATAATGAAAATATATATATATTTTTATAACAGCTTGATATTCATACTAAATAGATGTGTAATTAATTTTATGACTAAATCACTTTTTTATACGAAAAAAATGGTTAAATTCGCACATGATTTTGTACCCGTTGCTGTGGCCTAACCCCTTAATAAATACGTTTTCGAAATACATAAAAAATATATTTTCATGTACTTATGTAACCCAAACAAACTTTAAACGCGTTTTTCTCGAAAAAACGGATTTCGACGGCTTGTTGATAAAATCTTCGAAACTCCTGAACCGATCCTTATGAAATTTTAACCACATATTCTTTACAACTATAGCTATAGTGCATATCAAGGATTTAAAAAAATGTTGATATTTACTATATTTTTTGCCAAAAACGGTGAAAAGAACAAGTTGTTTTGTTTTTTGGAAAAATGTCCGCCATTTCGTTATTTCTTGCATATATCCATAATCGTATGATACGCGCTATAGTCATTAACATACTGAATGTAAAACCGTTTGATTTTTTTGTTTCGGCTGATCCATTTCCGAGCTTTCATCCACAGCGCGGACCTACAATTTTTTTAGGACATTTTTTTAGCTACCATTTTGTACTAAAAATAGTGACTTAAATGAATAAATAATTTTTTAAAATGCATTTCGAATGTCTATTTATTAAGTGTAACAACTTTTATATGAATGTCTATAATATAAAGCTATCAAAAAAAATTACGAAGATAGCCTTTTTAGCGTCTAAAGTGAGAAGACCCCTTAACAAAAAAAATTCGAAGCACCGACGAAGAACCTTGCCCCATATCCCTTGTACATAGACGCATGGACGTATATTAGGGTAATGAAGAATCAACATTTTTATTCTCTGCTGCCATGAAAAATGTTGGCACATGGCAAAAATATCTCTCGCCCTAAGTGGGCCACTTCGAAGAAAGTTTCAAGTTTTTACCTAAAGTCATAATCTTTTACGTGATGAATAAAGAGCAGGTGGAGAGCAGAAATTTTAGCACGTAATAAGTTTCATAAGCAACCCCAAAAACAATTTTCTGATTTTACTTAGGGAGCGGAAATGCCTGATTTTCTGACGAAAATCAAATTTATTGACTTCGGCACACATTTTTTAACTGTACTTTTAATTTGAGCCGCGTAAAACCCCGATTTTAAACAACAAAAAAAAGTAAAATCTTATACACCGCCTTTTCAAATTGACCTACAGGGCTTACTTTTCACAAAAATGTTTTTTTTACCCCATAAAAACACTTGCAATGGCTATAAAGAAAAAATATCGAATTTCTCTGCATCGGCCCAGTATATATATATATATATATATATATATATATATATATATATATATATATATATATATATATAGTATCGCTTTAACCCGCGGCTACGGCCCTTCAATTTTTCAAAGGATCAGAACAACACCTTTCGATTATACTTTGTGTGAGGTGCTTATAAGTAAAAATACAACGAAAAAAAAAAACAATACGTCCTGTATTGCGAGTAAAGCACTGTATAAAAGCACTTGGGCACATGGTAAATACAATGTACGACGTGTGTATCGACATGTTTTTATATCGATGCACACAAGCCCTCGTGGCTCTCGAGTGCATACTCTATTTCGGATTTTGTGCCATTACGACACCCACAGCTCGGGTCAGCTAAGGCTCCAGCTGCTTCTACACAAAATACATTTTCATGCGCGTATGTAAGGCCAAGTTGATTGCCCACCGGACCCATATATATTTTCTATATATATATATATATATATCCCCGAGTAGAAATCTTGCTCCAGCTACAATATATATATATATATATACACACACACACATATATATACCCGGGTAGAAATCTTGCTCCAGCTACAATAAACACCTGATCAGGCATCCTGATTTCTTTTTCCAGCCTTGATCAGAATTTTGTATCAAGGCCTGATCAGGGTAAACTATCAAGGCCTGATCAGGGTAAAAAATCAAGGCCTGATCAGTGTAAAAGATCAAGGCCTGATCAGCGTAAAAAATTAAGGCCTGATGAGTGCTTAATTTTTCACGGCTTGATCAAAGTGAAAAATCATATGATTTTTCACGGCTCAGGATGACCGATTTATTCCTGAAATAAAAAATACAACGCACACACAAAAGAGAAAAAGGCACGACTTTATAAATAACGCTGATCGTTTATTTTTTAATCTTAATATAAAATCCATCACATATATTTTTCACATATATCCATGTGGAAAACAAACATCATTTTTCTTGTATTTGTAATAGAACAAAAAGTCGAAATAAACTAAGATATATCACTGTATAATATTCCACTTATCATCCCGAAATAAACTAATATATTTTTTAAACAAAAACTTAAGAAACTCCGTGAATAAAGTAAACAGAGCTCAACGTTTTTATGACCAGATGTTTCTAGGAAACGTTACATTGGGCGGTCTGTTCGTTTTTTCCGCAACGCTCGAAACTTGTCCCAGTCTTTTGCTGAATTAATCAGGCCTTGATACCGCTCCAACGGCTTGTCCAATTTGCTTCGAAGAAATTCTATTCCGTGTTCCCTATATTTCGAAATGACAGCCACTGAAAGATATGAAAATGTGTATCCCACTTAGAATTCATTGTCTACATATTGTGACGGGAGATATTTCTCTAACCGGAAACGAGAACTGGACGAGAACTCAAATCGGGATCTGGTGCGAGAAACCGTCACCTTCGGCCGTTCCTCCCGTGCGCGTGCATCCGCAATACCCGGGGCGCCAGAGAATTTTGTTTCGCCGGATTTCTCAACCGGACTGAACTGGGGTCGGGGTGATCAAACCCGACCCACCAGGCGGAGACTGGAGCTCTCCTTGATTTTTGTTATCCCGGAATCCTAACCGGGTTCGGAGTCTGGAGGCCTCCTCGATTTTTGTGTCGCCGGAATCGTATAACCGGACTAAACTGGATGCACTTACACGGGAACGAACGGTTGCGGTAAAGCACGGCCGCTCAGGCTGTGGGATATGGTAGAGGGGTCGGGATTCACCGGAGAGTAGCGTGAGCGAGTGCGAGACCTGTCACTATCGCGACACCGGACACGTCACTAATAAAATAAAACAGTTGTTTTATTTTTGATGGTGCGGGAGCCGGTGGCTTAACCACCCGTGAGCTTTTTACGTAGACGAAACTTTAACGCGAACGCGAACGGCACGCGAAACGATATACGCACGGGAGCGAGAGAGCACGACGACGTGCCTCTTATGCGAGAACGAGAGCGCGAGAGAGACACGACACGTCTCTCTCAATCGCGGCGTCTGATCGACGACCCTCAAAATCGGGAGCGATCGCGATCTCGGAGACAACCGTCTCACGCGAAGGTTCGGTAGCGACTCTCTTCCGATAGCCGGAAAATCGGGAGCGATCGCGATTTTAGAGACAACTGTCTCACGCGAAGATTCGTTAGCAACTCTGTTTACCTCGCGCGACCAAGACCGGCGCGCGAGGGATTATGCGAGAGCGAGACAGAGCGCGTTAACAAAAAAAAATGTCAACACGCTCGCGGCATCGGACCATGCGAAATCGCTGGTTCAAGCGAGAACTTTATCTCGTATAATATCGAGAGCTGAAATATTATTTCGGGAACTGGAATATTCTAATAGAATATTCCTTTCGGAATCTATATTTTCTGCCCGAGTTACCCCGAAAACGGAACGGTAACAAATCGGGACCTTTTCTCATCGGTAACCTGGAGGCTCTCGGAAATCGCATCCCCGGGTCACCGTGCGAAAGCGGGCAAAGCTTCTGTCCAGAAGCGCGGCGCGGAGATCTCCAGCCTCCGCCCGTAACCCAAACGGCCCGCTCTCCAGCACGATGCACCACTACGGTGGGGCGCCGGCGTTTCAGCCGGGCGTGCACCGATTCCCCGAGAGGCCTCACTGGGTGCATCCCTCGGTCGGGATTGCTCAGTACGTCGAGCCACACGCCGCTCGACCGATTTCCGCACGCCAACCTAACCCAAACGAAAACTCAACCCAAAACCTCAAACGTAACAACACAACCATTCTAGAGAAAGGCCCCTTAACACAAACGGATGGGTCGCAACCCGGGCATCGAGAGCATATCTTGATCATCGGTAGCCTTTCTGTGACGTGTCTCAAAAAATCACGTCACAACTCCCCACCCCTTAAGGGTGGTTACGATCAGGGAACTACGTGATCTCTGCTAAGCAAAAGCCGTAGCTGAAATGCACACGGTAGCAATCATTGTCCTTCCCAGTTGCAATCGGTAGCTTAAACGGTGAGAAGGACCGAGACCTACTGCGGGGGATCAAGCATCCGCAGCGCGAGAAAGGAAACCAGAACACCAAACAATTGTTCGTATTCGATGGCTAAAATTTATCTCTCCCGTTACAGTCGGTAGCCTAAAGGTGGGAGAGATCGAGATCTACCGTGGGCGACTAATCGCCCCACAGCACGAGAAAATAAAATCGCAAAACACAAATTACAAAATGTGTGTTTTTGCATAAACGGTAGCATGGTTGTCTCTTCCAGTTACAATTCGGTAGCGTTAATATTGGGGAAGAGACCGAGACCTGCCACGGACGGATAACCGCCCTGCGACGCGAGAAACAAGAGGTGCAGTGAGCAAATCGAGATCACACTTACCACCACCAGGGACGGACAAAACCAATCGGAACGGGCTTACCATTCGGCCGTAGCGTTCTCGTCTGGGTGGTGGCTCCGGAATCTTGCGAGAACCGCTCCAACCTGACCTCACCTCTTCCGGTGAAGATGGTGCCGGGAACCCGAGTCAATCCGTGGTAACTCGCGGGAACGGTGAGGCGTCGCAGCCACTGCGAACGCCAAGGCTGGGGGCCGGGCTGGCATGATGGGGATCCATCGTTATGCCGCCCTTTTCCCACGCGAACTATGGGCCAGAAGCCCACCTCACGGGAACTGTGAGGCTTTATTGCCTCACGCGGGAGCTCGGGGCCAGAGGCCCAGATTGCGGGAGTTGTACGGCGTCGTTGCCTCACGCAAGAGTTATGGGCCAGAGGCCCATACTGTGGGAGCTGTGAAGGTATCGCCACCTCACGCGAGAACTATGGGCCACAGGCCTTTAACGGGAGCTTTTAGGGGTCAGCCACGAATGAGGGCTCTACCCGATGGGTGACTCTACTTGCGTCCGACCCGACGTTAACTATTACGTCGTCCCAAGGAAGGATTTCCTTCGGAGGAGACGTATCGGTACCTGAGGGTGTACCTCGTAACTGCCTTCGCCGGTTTGCGGGTTCGGTAACTGGTCGGCGTGGTGTCGCTACACGGGAGCTTGTCGAGAAAGTACACCGTCAAGGCATCGAGAGGCAGAGGAGAGTTCCTCATCCGCCTCCTTGTCCGTCTCCCTGATTGCAAAGGGATAACGGGTCGTGGACACGCCTGACGGTCTTATCGGTAGCATAAGAGACGCCGGTAGTCCGGACATTCTCTATGCCGGTGACCCGTTTTGCCGTAATTGCAGCAGCTGGGTTCACTCGGCTTTTCGGTAGCCTCCGTGGTCTTCAGGGGACCACTCGGTAGCGGGGGCGCGGCTTTGCCCGCCTTGTCCCTCCGGAACTGGCCCATAAAGGGGCCTCGGGAATCACTGGCGTGGCGGCGCAGACCGCGAGAGGCTGCGCTCACGTATCGCCTTTTCGGGAGCTAACGTCCGCTTGTTGCATGGTAGCAACAAGGCGTCCAATATCTCGAGAGCTTCGTGGCTGCGCTAGGCGTCACGCGTCGGCCGCCTGGGCGCGACCCGGTCGGGTCGGCTGTCCCATGGTCGAGCTCCGCGGGCCCAGTGCCAGGTCCGCGATCGGTAAAACCTCGTCCGCTTCTTCGGACGAGCGTTCCGAGAGCCGTGACGGGAGCTCAGGTACCCTGTCTCCGGTCGCCATGGGGTATTCCCCCCGGGACACTCGGAACACGAGAGTGTGACTGGCTGAATCGAGAGCTAAGGGATTGTATCCCTTTTCGTCGAATTTGATTCGACGACATCGAGAGCGGCAGACAGAACAGAAAAAAAATAATTAAAAAAAAAATAATACTGTCTGTTTGGAAAAATAAAATTTTCCAAAAAGGCGAGATCGGGGGGAACTTTCCTTCCCCTGTCCGAGAACCCTGAAACAGGATCACATGCGAGAGCGAGAGAGTAAAAAAAAATTAAAAGAAAAAAAATCCTCTCTATCCGAAATACATTTTCGGATTTCGTGAGCTGAGGGAATCTGAATTCCCTTCCGTCGAAAGAGTCCGACGGAAACGAGACCGCGAGAGAAAAGGAAAAAAAGATTTAAAAAAAAAATTCTCTCGATCCGAAAGAAATATTCGGATTTCGGGAACTGGGGGAATTTGAATTCCCTTTCGTCGAAAGAACATGACGAAATCGAGAATGCAAGAGGAAGCAAAAAAAAAAATAATAAAAAAATTACCTCTCGATCCGAAATAAACTTTCGGATTTCCGGGAACTGGGAAATTTTATTCCCTCCCGTCGAGTGAATTCGACAGGACGTGAGCAAGAGAGAAAATTCATTCCAAAAAAAATTTTTTTTAAAAAATATTGATATTTTCTCTCGATCCGAACTATTCATTCGGATCTACGGGAACAGGGAAATTTGATTTCCTCCCGTCGAGTGAATTCGACGGGACGTGAGCGAGAGAGAAAATTAATAAAAAAAAGAATTAACAATATTAATATTTTCTCTCGATCCGAAATGAATTTTCGGATTTTCGGGAACTGGGGGAATTTGAATTCCCTTCCGTCGAAAGAATACGACGGAATCGAGAACGCGAGAGGAAGCAAAAAAAATAATAATAAAAAATTACCTCTCGATCCGAAATAAACTTTCGGATTTCCGGGAACTGGGAAATTTTATTCCCTCCCGTCGAGTGAATTCGACGGGACGTGAGCAAGAGAGAAAATTCGTTCCAAACAAAATTTTTTTTTTTTAAATATTGATATTTTCTCTCGATCCCAACTATTCGTTCGGATCTACGGGAACAGGGAAATTTGATTTCCTCCCGTCGAGTGAATTCGACGGGACGTGAGCGAGAGAGAAAATTAATAAAAAAAAAGAATTAACAAAAATAATATTTTCTCTCGATCCGAAATGAATTTTCGGATTTTCGGGAACTGGGGGAATTTTTATTCCCCTCCGTCGAACGAATCCGACGAGCTCGAGAGCGATAGAGGAAGAAAGAAAAATAAAATAAAAGAATTTCTTCCCTCTATCCGGGAACGGTACAGAAACCTCAAATCGAAATAAAATTCCGATGAGGGCGAAGCCAAACAGGAGAACAAAAAAAAATATTAAAAAAATAAAAATCCTATTGGCTCTGCTCGAGATCTGTAAGGGGAAGAAAAAACAAACAAAAAAATTGTTAAACCCACTTACATCGGGAACGCACGACGCATAATCAAGTTTTACTTGATTAGGCGGGCCACCTCGGAGACACCCGATATATAATATTGCGCGTGCCACTTCGGGGACACCCGATGTGTGATATCGCGCGGGTCTCGCCGTGAGGTACGAGAGCGGAGCCCGAGAACGATTTTCGTCGTTCTTGAAAATTCGAGAGCCGGCCGAAAAGAAAAAAAGGAAACAAAACAAACAAAGAAAAATCTTTTCAGACTAACGGGAGCGATTATTCGGGTATCGAAAAGTCATTTTCGAAACCCCGGTAGCAGATCGAAAAAAAAACACGCAAAACATAACAACAGACAAATACAACATTTCGATATCGAGATCGTCCGAGAAAATCTACGAAATTCTCGGGTAGCGAGAGCAGAAAGACCTCGAAATAAATGTTCGAGATCCCGGGAGCGAAAAAAAGAAAACAAGAAAACTTTAACAAAACGAATTACACGACAAAAAAAGACACTAGCAAATTGAAAGGACGGAGCACATAACATGAAAAAAATTCCATATCGAGAACTCGATTTCGTTTCCGAAATCAGCGAGAGCAAGCTTGGAATTTGACAGTTTTTTTTTTTCGTCAAATTCACAATCACGGGAGCTAGCATTTTTTTTTGTCTTCGAAAATAAATTTTCGAAGTGCTCGGGATCGCGGAAAGAACCAAATAGAGGTTTTTTTTTCTATTCTTTCCCTTCGAAATAATTTTTCGAAGTCGCGAGAGCACCGGGGAGGTCGAAGGATAACTCTCCCCGCTAACGAGAACGACGCAACTCTGCGGAGCCTTGCATCACGGAAACTACGCAGGAAAAAAAAATCGTAATAATTTTTTTTTTTTTTTTTTTTTTCGAAAATAAAATTTTCCGACTGCGCCGGGAACTCACCGGAAGATGATCAATAATCCAAATGGACGATAATCCCTGGGAATCGAGAACACTTATTTTTTTTTTTTCACGGGAGCACTTTTTTTTTCTTCGGGAGCACTGTTTTTTTTTCCTCGAGAGCACTTTTGTTTTTTGTTTTTTTTTTTTTTTTTTTTTTTTCGTCTCCGAAAATAAATTTTCGAAGTGCTCGGGATCGCGGAAAGAACCGAATAGAGGTTTTTTTTTTCTATTCTTTCCCTTCGAAATAATTTTTCGAAGTCGCGAGAGCACCGGGGAGGTCGGAGGATAACTCTCCCCGCTAACGAGAACGACGCAACTCCGCGGAGCCTCGCATCACGGAAACCACGCAGAAAAAAAAATCGTAATAATTTTTTTTTTTTGAAAATAAAATTTTCCGACTGCGCCGGGAACTCACCGGAAGATGATCAATAATCCAAATGGACGATAATTCCTGGGAATCGAGAACACTTATTTTTTTTTTTTTTTTCCACGGGAGCACTTTTTTTTTTCTTCGGGAGCACTGTTTTTTTTTTCTCGAGAGCACATTTTTTTTTTTTTTTAATTTTAATTCGGGAGCAATCGCGAACATTTATTCCTGAAGAATACTTCGGGAACGCACGAAAACGCGTAACGAGAACTAAGAGAAAGAGAAAATATTTCTTTTTCTCGTCGAGAGCAAGAAAGGTGGAAAGAACGGGAAAATGAATAATAATTAAATTATTCTTTTCCTTCATTCCCCTTAAACTTTACCGAGAGCAGCTACTCGCCGGCGTGGCCCCACGTTGGGCGCCATTTGTGACGGGAGATATTTCTCTAACCGGAAACGAGAACTGGACGAGAACTCAAATCGGGATCTGGTGCGAGAAACCGTCACCTTCGGCCGTTCCTCCCGTGCGCGTGCATCCGCAATACCCGGGGCGCCAGAGAATTTTGTTTCGCCGGATTTCTCAACCGGACTGAACTGGGGTCGGGGTGATCAAACCCGACCCACCAGGCGGAGACTGGAGCTCTCCTTGATTTTTGTTATCCCGGAATCCTAACCGGGTTCGGAGTCTGGAGGCCTCCTCGATTTTTGTGTCGCCGGAATCGTATAACCGGACTAAACTGGATGCACTTACACGGGAACGAACGGTTGCGGTAAAGCACGGCCGCTCAGGCTGTGGGATATGGTAGAGGGGTCGGGATTCACCGGAGAGTAGCGTGAGCGAGTGCGAGACCTGTCACTATCGCGACACCGGACACGTCACTAATAAAATAAAACAGTTGTTTTATTTTTGATGGTGCGGGAGCCGGTGGCTTAACCACCCGTGAGCTTTTTACGTAGACGAAACTTTAACGCGAACGCGAACGGCACGCGAAACGATATACGCACGGGAGCGAGAGAGCACGACGACGTGCCTCTTATGCGAGAACGAGAGCGCGAGAGAGACACGACACGTCTCTCTCAATCGCGGCGTCTGATCGACGACCCTCAAAATCGGGAGCGATCGCGATCTCGGAGACAACCGTCTCACGCGAAGGTTCGGTAGCGACTCTCTTCCGATAGCCGGAAAATCGGGAGCGATCGCGATTTTAGAGACAACTGTCTCACGCGAAGATTCGTTAGCAACTCTGTTTACCTCGCGCGACCAAGACCGGCGCGCGAGGGATTATGCGAGAGCGAGACAGAGCGCGTTAACAAAAAAAATGTCAACACGCTCGCGGCATCGGACCATGCGAAATCGCTGGTTCAAGCGAGAACTTTATCTCGTATAATATCGAGAGCTGAAATATTATTTCGGGAACTGGAATATTCTAATAGAATATTCCTTTCGGAATCTATATTTTCTGCCCGAGTTACCCCGAAAACGGAACGGTAACAAATCGGGACCTTTTCTCATCGGTAACCTGGAGGCTCTCGGAAATCGCATCCCCGGGTCACCGTGCGAAAGCGGGCAAAGCTTCTGTCCAGAAGCGCGGCGCGGAGATCTCCAGCCTCCGCCCGTAACCCAAACGGCCCGCTCTCCAGCACGATGCACCACTACGGTGGGGCGCCGGCGTTTCAGCCGGGCGTGCACCGATTCCCCGAGAGGCCTCACTGGGTGCATCCCTCGGTCGGGATTGCTCAGTACGTCGAGCCACACGCCGCTCGACCGATTTCCGCACGCCAACCTAACCCAAACGAAAACTCAACCCAAAACCTCAAACGTAACAACACAACCATTCTAGAGAAAGGCCCCTTAACACAAACGGATGGGTCGCAACCCGGGCATCGAGAGCATATCTTGATCATCGGTAGCCTTTCTGTGACGTGTCTCAAAAAATCACGTCACAATATATATCTATACAAGGTATGCACATTATTTTATTAGGGCGGCACAAATTTGAGCTCTACTTTTTTTCTCCTTTTTCTCACCATCCAATTATCTACCTTAAAGAAGAAAAAAAATTGTTGCAAAAGCTGCGAGCGGTCATTTTTTAATAAAAATTAGAATCAAAGTAGGAGAGCCCATACAGCGAAGACCAACCAAATAATGGTAAGTTGACAGCGTAGTGCAGTTCAGTGAATGTAATGTTCATCCGAATTGCATTTCTTATGGGCTAATTTGCACCGATGGGCTTACTTTCACTTAACTGAACTACGCAGTCAACTTATCATTATTCGGTTAGCCTACGCTGTCCGGGTCCGTACAGCGAAGGCTAACCAACTAATTGTAAGTTGACAGCGTAGTGAAGTTCAGTGAATGTAATGTCCATCCGAAGTGCATTTCTTATGGGCTAACTTGCACCGATGGACTTACTTTCACTTAACTGAACTACGCAGTTAACTTATCATTATTCGGTTAGCCTATGCTGTCCGGGCTAATCAGCACCGATGGCAAAACATTTACCAGATTGAACTACGCTGTCAGCTTAAAATTATTTGGTTGGCTTACACTGTCTCTTTTTCTCCTCTGACAAAGGAGACGGACCAAGTAAAGGAAAATAATAGCGATACACAAAACAAATATAAATTTACTTACATAGTGGTAGCGCCAACACAAGCTAATCCTCAGGAATGTCGAGTTGTTCCTCGCTGAGAGGATGTGTTCCAGGTCTGTCAAATGTATCATAATAAATATTTCAACCAATGCATATATAATTTGACGTATGGTTAATTTATAGTCAGGTTTAATCCAATTAATATTTATACATTTAAGAATTGTAAGTCTTTGAAGAAATTGAATTGTTATACTAACCTGCTGCTGTATTATTTCTTCGTTTTTTCCCTTATTTAGAACCCGCTATTCACGCAGACGCAGTCGTTGCAGAATTTTCTTCCGATTGTGTTTGTCCATCTTATTCACAACGTACACGTTTTATGTAAAAATGTATAAAGTGATTAATAATATGTCTCGTGCTTCTCTTGTGTCTGTGTATCATTTGACAAGATGAGGTTAGGCACGTTTTAGCACCAAACTCTAGAAGTCCAGTTTCATGATGATTGCTTGAATTATCTGGATCAGGCGAATTGAAGTAAACCGAAAGTCCGGTTGCTCGACCACCGCCTGACTCCAGCTTGATCAGGCAAATTAAGGCAAACTTAAATACGGCCTTCGTACTACAAGATGATCAGGCGCAGATCAAATATCAGGCCAGCCTGACAATTTTTCTACTCGGGTATATATATATATATATATATATATATATATATATATATATATTTATTGGATGTACAACTTAAGTCGGTCCGCTTTTTTGGTTAAAATACGCACTTATTTGAATGATAAAATGAATTAATACATTAATCAAAATATTGTCCATTGCTAGCATCTACTTTTCCCCATCTTTCTGGTAATTTATATATTCCGTCGCGGGAGAAGCGTTTATCTTTTCAAGCCAAAAATGAATCGAGCCAATTTTTGATACCCTGTTGTGACGTGACCGTATTCCAGTCAAAGCGTTCTGAATCGATCGAAACAAATGATAGTCGGAAGGGGCAAGTTCTGGGCTATAAGGCGGGTGAGCCAGAATTTCCCACCCGCTATTTTCCAAATAGTTTTTAACCACAATAGCAACGTGAGGCCGAGCGTTGTCATGTTGAAAGATTATGGACTCGTGTCTGGTCGCATATTCTGGACGTTTTTCGGCTATAGCTCGCTTTAAACGGATCAATTGTTGCCTGTAGAAGTCTCCCGTGATGGTCCCACAAGTATTCGGTGGGCTTCAGCTGCACTGTTCTTCCAATTGAAACAGAAAATCAACACTTCCCGCAAATGGTGCTTATTTGGGACGAAATTCGACATTTTCACCGTAGTAAAAATTAGACTTGATGCGCAAAACTCAAAGATCTGTAAACGATATTTGGTTAAGAGGTGTTGATACTTCACGATACAGCAAAAATCAGCTGTTTGCCGTCAACCATTTATAGCACCTAGAGCCATCTTTTTAACCCATTAACGCCCAAGAATCGCGATTTTTTCCTTCAATTTCAAGCCAGATTTTTATTATATAAAAAAAATCATAAAAAATGAAGAGATACGTTCCCTAGTATTTTCGGGGGTGCTCTTTCAGAATCTGGGGTCAAAATCGAGTTTTGTCCATTAGGAAAAAAAATATGGCGGCTTTTAAACAAAAAAAACAGGAAAAATCGATGACACTTTTTTTTCAAAATTTTTTTTCACCTCGAAGCCGTTGAAACGTCCGGTTTTTTTTTCAACCATGGGTGCATAGAATAGTGACGATTGAACAATCAATTTTTTAAATTCGTCGTTGTCAACATTTTTACCCCCAAAATGGCGCTTTTCACCCCCTGAGTGACACGAAAAATTTCACGCTCGGTGTCCAAAATGAAAAGTAGTTGAATTTGGACGAAAATTGGTACTCGGAGGTTTTTGAGGTCGCTGATTATGATTTTGCTCTCAAAATTCCGAAATTAAAAATGGCGGATCCAATATGGCGGACGCAAATGCAAAAGTTCATTGGAATTGGATAAAACGTGGCACTCGGGGGTTTTCGAGGTCGCTGATTATGATTCTGCTCTCAAAATTCCGAAATTAAAAATGGCGGATCCAATATGGCGGACACAAATGCAAAAGTTCATTTGAATTGGATAAAACGTGGCACTCGGGGGTTTTCGAGGTCGCTGATTATGATTTTGCTCTCAAAACTCCGAAATTCAAAATGGCGGATCCAATATGGCGGACACAAACGCAAAAGTTCATTTGAATTGGATAAAACGTGGCACTCGGGGGTTTTCGAGGTCGCTGATTATGATTCTGCTCTCAAAATGCCGAAATTCAAAATGGCGGATGCAATGTGGCGGACACAAATGCAAAAGTTCATTTGAATTGGATAAAACGTGGCACTCGGGGGTTTTCGAGGTCGCTGATTATGATTCTGTTCCCAAAGTTCCGAAATAAAAAATGGCGGATCCAATATGGTGGACAAAAATGCAAAAGTTTATTTGTATCGGATGGAATGTGGCACTCGGGGATTTACGAGGTCGCTGATTATGATTCTGCTCTCAAAATACCGAAATTAAAAATGGCGGATCCAATATGTCGGACACAAATGCAAAAGTTCATTTGAATTGGATAATACGTGGCACTCGGGGGTTTTCGAGGTCGCTGATTATGATTCTGCTCTCAAAATTTGAAAGCCTTTGGGTATTCAAATAGTTGAAAATACAAGGTATTTAAATACCCAAAGGCTTTTGAATTTTGAGAGCAGAAATATAATAAGCGACCTAGAAAACCCTCGAGTGCCACGTTTTATCCAATTCAAATGAACTTTTGCATTTGTGTCCGCCATATTGGATCCGCCATTTTTAATTTCGGAATTTTGAGAGCAGATTCATAATCAGCGACCTCGAAAACCTCCGAGTGCCACGTTTTATCCAATTCAAATGAACTTTTGCATTTGTATCCGCCATATTGGATCCGCCATTTTGAATTTCGGAATTTTAAGAGCAGAATCATAATCAGCGACCTCGGAAACCCCCGAGTGTCACGTTTTATCCAATTCAAATGAACTTTTGCATTTGTGTCCGCCATATTGGATCCGCCATTTTAATTTCGGAATTTTGAGAGCAGAATCATAATCAGCGACCTCGAAAACCCCTGAGTGTCACGTTTTATCCAATTCAAATGAACTTTTGCATTTGTGTCCGCCATATTGGATCCGCCATTTTTAATTTCGGAATTTTGAGAACAGAATCATAATCAGCGACCTCGAAAACCCCCGAGTGCCATGTTTTATCCAATCGAAATGAACTTTTGCATTTGTGCCCGCCATATTGGATCCGCCATTTTGAATTTCGGAATTTTGAGAGCAGAATCATAATCAGCGACCTCGAAAACCCCCGAGTGCCACGTTTTATCCAATTCAAATGGACTTTTGCATTTGTGTCCGCCATATTGGATCGGCCATTTTGAATTTCGGAATTTTGAGAACAGAATCGTAATCAGCGACCTCAAAAACCTCTGAGTACCAATTTTCGTCCAAATTCAACTACTTTTCATTTGGGACACCGAGCCTGGAATTTTTCGTGTCACTCAGGGGGTGAAAAGCGCCATTTTAGGGGTGAAAATGTTGACAACGACGAATTTAAAAAATTGATTGTTCAATCGTCACTATTCTATGCACCCATGGTTGAAAAAAAAACCGGACTTTTCAACGGCTTCGAGGTGAAAAAAAATTTTGAAATAAAAGTGTCATCGATTTTACCTGTTTTTTTTGTTCAAAAGCCGCCATATTTTTTTTCCTAATGGACAAAACCCAATTTTGACCCCAGATTCTGAAAGAGCACCCTCGAAAATACTAGGGAATGTATCTCTTCATTTTTTATGATTTTTTTTATAAAATAAAAATCTGGCTTGAAAATGAAGGAAAAAATCGCGATTCTTGGGCGTTAATGGGTTAAAACGGACCGAACTAAGTTGTACACCTTTTATATATATATATATATATATATACATATACACACATTACACACGCACACACGCGCGCGCGCGCGTGTACATCCGTATGGACAGGGTTGTACAGCACATGGAAGCATATATGTATAGCGAGAGAGAGAGAGAGAGAGAGAGAGAGAGAGAGAGAGAGAGAGAGAGAGAGAGAGAGAGAGAGAGAGAGAGAGAGAGAGAGAGAGAGAGAGAGAGAGAGAGAGAGAGAGAGAGAGAGAGAGAGAGAGAGAGAGAGAGACAGACAGACAGAGAGAGAGAGAGGGACATATATATATATATATATATATATATAGGGTACTGCCATCACCAGTCGACCCAGCGTTTTCCTCACGTAACTGGATTTCCCGCAGGGCGAATTAATATTAACTGCTTAATTAATTAATCGAACGAGCGGGCGGCCCCGCG